>PVJC01035572.1:0-10511 GCA_004026665.1 Murina feae
ATTTGTTGTCACTTTGTTGTGCATACTTTTTATATTTACCTTTTTCTTCTTCCTCCTCTTCTTAAAGAATGCCCTTCAGCATTTCAAATAATCCTGGTTTGGTAGTGATGTACTCCTTTAGCTTTTTCTTGTCTGTGAAGCTCTTTATCTGACCATCAATTTTACATGATAGCCTTGCTGGGTAGAGTAATCTTGGTTGCAGGTTCCTGCTATTCATCACTTGGAATATTTCTTGCCAGTCCCTTCTGGCCTGCAAAGTTTCTGTTGAGAAATCAGCTGACAGTCGTATGGGTACTCCCTTGTAGGTAACTAACTGCTTTTCTCTTGCTGCTTTTAAGATTCTCTCTTTGTCTTTTGCCCTTGG
This sequence comes from Murina feae, assembly GCA_004026665.1. Classification (NCBI taxonomy): domain Eukaryota; kingdom Metazoa; phylum Chordata; class Mammalia; order Chiroptera; family Vespertilionidae; genus Murina; species Murina feae. The sequence goes on from PVJC01035572.1 coordinate 365, forward strand.
CATTTTAATTATGATGTGTCTTGGTGTGGTCCTCCTTAGGTTCCTTTTGATTGGGGTCCTCTGCGCTTCCTGGACTTGTAAGTCTATTTCTTTCACCAGGTAGGGGAAGTTTTCTGTCATTAATTCTTCATGTATGTTTTCAATATCTTGCTCTCTTCTTCTGGCACCCCAATAATTCTGATGTTGGTACGCTTAAAGTTGTCCCAGATGCTCCTTACACTATCTTCACACTTCTGGATTCTTTTTTCTTTTTTCTCTTCCAGTTGGGTGCTTTTTGCTTTTTCATGTTTCAAATCTTTGACTTGATTATTGCAAACCTCTAGTCTGGTGATGGATCTCTGTATAATATTACTAAGTTTATTGGTGGATTCTAGAAAATTCTTGAAAAACCTTAAAAGTGTAGTTCTGAACTCTATATCCAGGAGTTTGCTTTCCTCCATTTCTGTCATTTGTGACCTGTTTCTTTGTCTCTGCATTTTGGCTGTGTTGATGGAGTGGTTTCTGCACTAGGTGTCCTAAAGGGTCCAGTGATTCAGCCTCCCCAATCACCTGGGGTGGACACTCTTGTTGTACGCCTTTGAAGGCTGAGTGCACAGTCCTGTTGCAGTTATCACTGGGAGGTATCACTGAGAGGAAATGACCTGCAGGCCTTTCTCCTCATTGTTTGGGGTTTGGAACTTTTGGAGTTCTGTCCCAGCTGCAGTTCCTCAGTCTTTGCTGCAGGCAGGCAGGCGCACAGCTTGAGTGGGGTTGTAGGTGGGGTGTGGTCTCAGAATTGCTGGGGCGGAGCAACCCGCAATGGCTGCCCCTCCGCTGACTCGCAGCCTCTCCCGGACCTGGAGCCTCCAAGCCCTGGGGTCTGCGTGCCTCTGAGTCCCCGAATCTCCACATCAGTGATCACTGAACAGCTCTGTTAGAATGCCACTGATCTTCCACCCCGTTGCCAGACAGCCCGCACCGCGTTCAGTATGACCCCGGAGTTTATAATCTCCTTCCAAGCTGTGGATCCAGGCACAGCCACCACCCTTTCACCTGCGCCACCACTTCCGTTCCGCGCCTCTGTACCTCTCAGTTTTGGCACCAGGAGCCTCTACCCAGTCTCAATGCACTCCTTCTCCTGACTTCTAGTTGCAAAGCTTCCCCTCCCTTGGATCCAGAGGATGGCCTTTCACTGTTTAGTTGTATTTCTACAATTTAGTTGTGGAGGCTGTGCATCTAGGTACACACCTCATGCTGCCATCTTGGTTCTCCCTAACAATTATTTCTCCCAGATGGTGCTTTTTGCAACCATGGTTGGATTGGGTGTTTCCTTCTGGTTCATCCAAGGTGTTTGTGGGCTGCCATCTCATTCTGAATGTCCCCTCTCTCCTAGTAGAGTTCACCAGTAGAGTAGAGCAGCCAGGGAGCTGCACACTAACAGAAATTCTAGCAAGTCAGGAAATAAGTTTTAGTCCTGTTGCTTTGAGGCTAACTGATGCTAGCCTGTAATACTGAACAAATCCTATCTTGTTCCCTGCACTTTAAGTTCCATTTGTTTAAAATGGAGCTGTTGGATTGGCTATCCATGGGTCTATGCGTATAGTGGGAACTCCTCAGAGGCAGTACCACACCTTCTTCCTTTGGTAGCCACCACCTGAAAAATACTGGGCACTCATGTATGAATAAATGATTGTTGCTAGAGCAACATGAGTAATGGACTCAATCAACAAATATTTCCAAATGTTTACTAAGTATTCTGTAGAGGGGGAAAACCAAATAACTGTGGCAGAATGGCATTTTTTCCTCACTTTCCCGTTCTCTCCTTCCTGGAGGAGGCCTTTGTCAGACTGTGTTGACACAATGTTCTAGAGATGGGCTCTAAGTAGTTGTCAATGTTAACAAATGTGTCTTAGGTGTGTTTTATATTGTGAAACAAACAAGAAAAATACTTTAAATTCCATGGCTGAAAGTTTTTCATTTTATTTTAAAGGAAGGGTTTGCCATTGCTTGCAGAGAAGGAAGAAGAGGAGGAGGAGAATGAAGAAAGGAGACTGGTCTTGAGCCATGGAATCTAAACCACCAGCAGGTAGTTTTAGAAAGACAACATGTCCATCCCTGAGTTCTGCAAGCATTTTTATACACCAAGTAGGAAGAAGAAAGATGTAAGGATTTACATTAGCTATAGACAAAGGGAAGGGCCAGTTCTGGGGCAGGCTTGGCAGAGTCTGCAAGAAAGAAATGTCTGGCCCTGGCTGGTTTGGCTTAGTGGGATAGAGTGTCGGCCTGCAGACTGAGGGGTCCCGGGTTGCGGGCTCGATCCCCACTGTTGGGGCGTGCAGAAGGCAGCCAATCCACGATTTTCCTTTATCATTGATGTTTCTATCATTCTCTCCTTCTTCCTTCCTCTCTGAAATCAATAAAAATATATTTAAGAAAGAAAGAAGTGTCTGCTCTTGTGGATTGGCTCTGGGCAGCAGATTGAAAAATTCATGTGCAAATAAGCAGAGGCCCTGGTGCTCTATAGTGCTGGCTATTCTCTCTTTTATATAATCTTAGAAATAGTCACCTGCAGATTAACCCCAAATTCCAATAGACATACAGAAATGTGATCAGTCTTTTATCAGAGCTGGTACACAGCTATTAATAGGCTAACTGTTCGGTCTCTCTTACTCTCTGGCTGCTGTAATTTTAATTTAGAACATCTCAACATAGTTTTCTTATCAATATCAATGGGCTTGAGGGATCTCAAGCCCCCTCCTGAGGTACATAGGACTATATATCACACCCCAAGTCCATGGAGAGGGAAATCAGACAGAGTGAACTGACTGGGAGCCAGGACATGAGGAAAGCAGAGAGGTAAACAGATTGAGGGAACAGGGAGGAAGGTCTTAAAGGAGCACCCTGATCCTGCTGCTGCCTGGGAGTGGACTGATGGACAACTTAATGAGAAAGTAGAGGACCCCCATCAGTTTCCATGTGTATGCATAACCATTCATCATTAAAGTTTTCTTCCTAGTAATGGATTGCACTTTCACATGCTTTTTAACATACCAAGCCTAGTTAAAGGGTTACAAAAATATCTCTCAATTCAACAAACATTTATAGAATACTCACAGTGTATCAGGCTCTATATAAGTTCAGCAACACACACACACGCGCACACACAATACAGCCCCTGCCCTCAACACACACACGCACACACACAATACAGCCCCTGCCCTCAAAGACCCACATCCAATTAGCTTCATGTTCCTTCTCTGCTCTGCTCTCCTCTGCCCTCCATCAACCCAAATCCTACCCCACCCTGTGAGACTCAGCTCCAGTTCCACCTGACCCAGGCCACAGTGAATTCCTGCCACTTCAGAAGTTTGGTTTCACTTATATCTCAGGTTTTATGAAGTGAATGTCATCTCCCTGGTTAGACTTCAGCCTCCTTAGGACAAAGACCATTGTTAGAATTTTCCAGACAGAAACCACATCAGCGGTTTATATCAGACCAAGCTCAGGCCAAGCCCTAACCTTCAACTGGAGGATAATCTCCACTGCCCAGCACAGTGCCTGGCCCCCTACAGACAATGAATTTTGTAGTAGCAAAGACTCTACAACCTGTCAGTAGGGATAATCTGAAAATTGAGAGGTTAAGGATGATCAAACAAAAATCAAAAAGGATTTGATTCATGCCTTGCCTCTTCCCTCCTCTTAGGTGAAATAGTCACACTGCCTTTTCTCCTGCCGGTGAGCTTCCTTGTTAACTTTCCCTGGGTCCCATAATTATCAACCAGCCTTCAAGCCTGGCCTGTCCTCTTTCTTTGAGCACATTTCCTAAAGTCTCCGGAATGACTCAAGGTAAGTGCTACTGTTCTATAATCCTTAGTGTTTACTCTAAGTAGTAGTACCTTCTGGTTTTGCTTGTATTTCCAAACAAGGTCTGGAGCCAAGAGCTCCAGTGGTCTGGACAAACACCTTCCCTCCTGTGGTTCCTGTTTCTCAAACCCTCTTAGACCTGAAGTCCTGAGGGTCTTCTACCAACTCAGCTCCCTCTCCTTTAGACTGGAGTAACTAAGTCACCTTCCCGACCAACAACAACAAGGAGGCCTGGTCTGACCCACTGTTCCAGTGTTTCTGATAAGAGAGTATAGCCTCTCCTCCTTGATCATGTCTGCTTCCCACCTTATATAAATTGGAGGAAATTGTAAACAGTGAGGACAGGACAAGTTCCCAGGCAACAACACCACTATTGTGATATTGTGTGACAAGGATGGGAGCGGGAACACAGAGGAGAAACAGACAATGTCATCCTCTCTCCTGCCAACCCTGCATACTCACTTTTCTACCAGATATTAAGCTAGTAGAGTCTCTGAAAAGTATAAGGAAATTCAAAGGAGCAAAAAGACTTACGGAAGAAATAACACATTGCGAGGTATGGAAGTGGGAGGGAGCAGGGGAGGGAACAAGGATAGTTGCCAAGTTATCAGTTACTTCTTAAGTTCTTAAGAATGCTTCATGTCTTTTGTTTGGCTAGTTTTACCTCCCAGATTCCCGTAAAGCACATGGTCTAACCTATTACCTAACAAAGCCAGCGTCACTTACCTGTTCTCTCCCTCAAATGGGAACACTGGCCTAGGATTAAAGCACAAACCAACAAGCCAAGTACAGTGGCCTGAGTCATCCCAAGAAGTCCGGAGACTCTAACTGGGAACCTTCCACACCCTATTCAAGCAATTTACAGCAGCACCAACAGTCACAATGAAAGTTCTAATCTCTTTTCTCCTGTTGATGCCATTAATGCTGATGTCTGCGGTCTCTAGCAACCCAAATCCAGGTAAATAAAATTAATTTTCTATAAAAGTGGGAATGGGGGGAGAATGTAGCAAGCAAAAAAGAAAATTTGGCGGAAAAAAACCTGCATTAAAATGTAGCTCCTTTTAGCTACAGGATTTGAAGTAAGTTAGTCTATCTCAATACCTACTTCCTCATTTACAAAAGGGAGAAAACTGTGCTTACATCCAAAGAGTGTTGTGAGAGTCAAATGAGATAGTGCATATGAAAATGTCTGAAACTGTAGTTGGCAAAGAAAAATTTTAAATATTGGCTCAGCAAAGATCTGATCTCCTACATTTCTCCCAATCTCTCTTCCAGCAAAGTAATGAATTTCCCCACAGCCAGTCTTGGTGGCAGTGGTGTAAAGGTGTTGAGGGCAGTTGTACATTTGTAGAGAATAAGGAAGTCCTTGCTTATATTCTTTAGTAGGGGCCCGGTGCACAAAAATTTGTGCACTCGGGGGGTCCCTCAGCCTGGCCTGTGCCCTCTCACAGTCTGGGACACCCCCCCGGGGGATATCCATCTGCTGGTGTGCCTGGCCAGCCTGGGTGAGGGGCTGATGGCTATTTGCAGGCTGGCCAAGCCCCCCAGTGTGGACCCTCACCCCACTGGGGTGTGGCAAGCCTGGCTGAGGGGCTGCGGGCCGTTTTCAGGCTGCCCACAGTCCCTTCAGGTTTTGGGTCCCTACTGGGGTGCCTGGGCAGCCTGGGTGAGGAGCTGAGGGCCGTTTTCAGGCTTCCCACAGTCCCTTCAGGTTTTGGGTCCCTACTGGGGTACCTGGCCAGCCTGAGTGAGGGGTTGAGGGCCATTTTCAGGCTTTCAGGCTGCCCACAGCTCCCATTGACCCAAGGTCCCAGTGAGGCTCACTAGAATCAGGTTTCTGTGGTTTATTTATCTTCTATAATTGAAACACTGTTGCTTTGAGCTGAGGTCTAGGCAGGTAAGGAAGCCTCCTGTTTGTTTCAGCTTCATGGCTTCTATAATTGAAACATTGTTACTGTGAGCAGAGGCTCAGCCAGCCTAGGCAGGCAGTTGCAACAGAAGCCTGCTGTTTCATTGTAGAAGCTAGAGCTGAAGCAGAGGAGGTTTCATTAACTGCCTAGGCCCCAGCTTAAAGGAACAGTATATCAATTATAGAAGATAAACAAACCCCAGAAACCTGCGTCCAGCCAGCCTTGCTGGGACATTGGGTCAATGGGAGCTGTGTGCAGCCTGAAATTCTAAAAACAGCCATCAGCCCCTCACCCATGCTGGCCACACCCCAATGGGGTGAGGGACGTTACTGGGGGCTTGGCCAGCCTGCAGACAGGCATCAGCCCCTCACCCAGGCTGGCCAGTTACCCCAGTAGGGACCCAAAACCTGAAAGGACTGTGGGCATCCTGAAAGCCTGAAAGTGCTCCTCAGCCCATCACCCAGGCTGCCACACCCCAATGGGGTGAGGGATGCCACTGGGGGGCTTGGCCAGCCTGCAAACAGCCATCAGCCCCTCACTCAGGCTGGCCAGTTACCCCAGTAGGGATCCAAAACCTGAAGGGACTGTGGGCAGCCTGAAAGCTTGAAAGTGCCCCTCAGCCCATCACCCAGGCTGGCCACACCCAAATGGGGTGAGGATCCACACTGGGGGGGTTTGGCCAGACTGCAAACAGCCATCAGCCCCTCACCCAGGCTGGCCAGATACCCCAGTAGGGACCCAAAACCTGAAGGGACTGTGGGCAGCCTGAAAACAGCCCTCAGCCCATCACCCAGGCTGACCAGGCACACCAGCAGGTGGACATCCCCAGAGGGGTCCCAGACTGCAAGAGGGCACAGGTCAGGCTGATGGACCTCCTGAGTGCACAGATTTTTGTGCACCAGGCCCCTAGAATATAAAGATCTTGTACTTTTCCACCAGCTCAATTTTTCTCATACACCCAACTTCAAAACCATCTCTTCTCCACAGTCTCCCTTGATTCCTCCCATGACTAGAAGTGAGTTCTACCTCCTGTGTACATACTTAGCCCTCAGTTGACTCTCTTTGCACTTATCATATTCTACCTTACACTGAAGGTCTTGGTCTGCCTCTCATACCTTTATCTCCTCCCCTTCTGAGACTATAATCTCCTTGGTGACACAATCTAGTGTATTGTTTCCATATCCCTCAGTAAATATTTGCTAAGTGAAATAATAAATTCCCAGGTGCCTTGAACACACTACTCTGAGGTTTGACAGCAACTCTATTAAAATTTGAAACTGGATAATTCTTTGTTGCAGGGGACTATTCTGTGCATTGTATGATGTTTAGCAGTATCCTTGTGACCTCTACCCACTAGAAGCCAATAGCAGCCTCCCCACCCCTTAAAGTAGACAAAAATATCTCTAGACATTGCTATGGCCCATCGAGGGTGAAATCACTCCCCAGTTGAGAACCACTTCTCTATACAAATAGTTCTCAAGCCTGCTCCATGTTTAGACTTACCTACACCTTCAGCCTTGAAGCCAGGGGAATCTAGCTCCAAATCCTGGCTCTTCCACTTACTTTGCAACCCTTGACAAGTTGCTTCACTCTTTTGAGTTTCAGTTTTATTATATTAAAATGAATAAAAATGATTATAGTTAGCACATAGAATTTTTGTGAATATTAAATAATCTATAATGTGTACCTAGAAAAAAGTGAATAAATAGATTGAGTAAAATTTCTAGCCCAGTCAGTGTAGCTCAGTGGTTGAGTGTCAACCCATGAAACAAGAAGTCTCCAGTTAGATTGCTGTTCAGATTTCTGGTCAGGGCATATGGCAAAATTGTGAACCTGATCCCCAGTAGGGATTCATGCCACGCCCACCAGCCAATCAGAGCGGCTGTATGCAAATTAACCCAGCCAAGATGGCGTCCAGCAGCCACAGAGCTAGAGCGAACAGGAGGCTCTGTTGGAGGAAACTACCTGCCTCGGCCAGCTGGACCTCTGCTCAAGGCAATATAGTTTCAATTATAGAAGCCATGGAGCTGAAGCAAACAGGAGGTTTCATTCCCTGCCTAGGCCTCCACTCAAAGCAACAAAGTTTCAATTATAGAAGATAAATAAACTCCAGAAACCTGATTCCAGCCAGCCTTGCTGGGACGTTAGGTCAATGGGAGCTATGGGCAGCCTGAAAATGGCCCTCAGCCTCTCAGACCCAGGCTGGCCAGGCACATCAGCAGGTGGACATCCCCTGAGGGGTCCCAGACTTTGAGAGGGCAAGGGCTGGGCTGAGGGACCACCACCTCCCCCCCCCGAGTGCATAAATTTTTGTGCATTGGGCCCTAGTCTATAATAAAAATGTAATATGCTAACTAGACCATATAGTTGAACGACCTTCCAGACATCATTCCGGACAAAGCCACAGCAGCAGGGGCCGAGGCAGAGGCAGTTAGGGGCAATCAGGAAGGAAGGAAAGTGGTTAGGGGAGATCAGGCAGGCAGGCAGAGTGGTTAGAGGCAGGCAGGCAGGCAGGTGAGTGGTTAGGAGCCAGTGGTCTGGGATTGCAAGAGGGATGTCTGACTGACAGTTTAGGCCCAATCCACCAGCAATCAGACACCTCCCTATGAGTCCTGGATTGTGAGAAGGTGCAGACTGGGCTGAGGGATGCCCCCCCCCTTACCTCTCTGTGCATGAATTTCATGTACTGGGCCTCTAGTTAATTATAAAATTACTTATAATATTAGCTGACACTCTTATATGCCAGGCATGACCTATTTTTTAAATTCTTAACTTTTCACATTTCAGATTTTCAAAAATGTTGTAAAAGTAATCAGAGTATATCCATCCAGCTTTTTTCAAATAACATCTTACATAACCATAATATGTTGACACAATACTATTAACTAACGTACAAATATTTAAAATTTTCTAATCATCCCATTAATGTCCTTTTCCTAGTCCAGAATCCACTCCCAGAGCCAACACTGAATAAAGTTATCATGTCTCCTTGGTCTCCTCTAATCTAGAGAGTTTTTTTTTTGGCTTTCCTTGTCTTTCATGACCTTGACACTTTTAAAGACTACTAATCAGATATTTTGAATACTTCCCTCAGTTTGGGTTTGTTTGATGTTTCTTCATGATTAAGTTCAGATTAGACATTTTTAGCAAGAACAACACAAAAGTGATGTGTGCCTTCTCAATACACCACATCTGAAGACCATGATATCAATAGCTCTCATTACTGGTGATGTTTACTTTGAATACTTGGTAAAGATGGTGTCTGCCAAATTGCTCTATTGTGAAGTTACTATTTTTGCCATTGTATCTTATAAAGAGATACTTTGAGACTCTTTAAATAGCCTGTTTCTTTTCATCATACTTTTGACCATTAATTTTTAAAATTCATTGATGATTCCTGCCTACAAGAAGTATTTTTATGCCATTAGTCAAATGGTGGTTTTCTATTTCCATCATTCCTTCTACATTTATTCACTGGAATTCTATAAGGAAGAACGTTTCCTTCTCTCCCATTTATTCAATTATTTATTAATATAAGTAAAGATTTATGAATATTTATGGATTATATAATCCATTCCCCCAACTGCTGGCACCACTTCCCTCTGGCACCCGGGACCCAGGCTTCCCTGGCAACCCCAGCTTCGTCTAGAAGGTCATCCAGTCTAATTAGCATATTACACTTTTATTATTATAGATATGTTTTTATTGATTTTACAGAGAGAGGAAGGAAGAGGGATAGAGAGATGGAAACATTGATGAGAGAAACATCACCATAGATCAGCTGTTTCCTGCATGCCCCTACTGGGGATGAAGCCCACAACCAGGGCATGTGCCATGACAGGGAATCAAACCAGTGACCTCTTGGTTCATGAATCACCACTCAATCACCGAGCCACACCAGCTGGGCTGTCTTTTTAACATACCATCTTTTAGCAGTCATGACACTACAAGATGTTTCAGGCTTATCTTACATTTATCTGCCCCAGGTTAGGAATCAGCCATTTCTCCAAGGAGCCCTGATTTCTTTCATGGGAGAATTGCCCATTGCTTCTAGGTGCTATTGCTTCTAGGCTCTCTAGCAGATAGAACCAGGAAATAAGTGTATCGATATATACACTAATGCTCTACTAGACCCATTCTACAAATTCAGTACAGAAAAGTTAAGCAACTTGTCCAAAATTACAAAGCTAATATGTGGTAGAACTGAGGAATTAAAATAATGATAGATTTACCATGAGACCTAACAAGTGGAATAGCTTCTTCACACATACAAGTCAGCAAAAAGTAACAAACCTAATATTCCAGCATAGACCCTCTCTTTGGGCATTAACTAGAAGTCAGCAATTACAACCACAGAAAAACTATTGCCCTGGCCAGTTCCAGTTTCTCTCAGT
>PVJC01035573.1:0-18182 GCA_004026665.1 Murina feae
ATATAAATAAAAAAAAAAAAAGAAATAAAGATGCAATGAAGCATTGAATTTTCTTTGAAGATTTAAGAGGATTAAAATGAGAAAAGTCCTCAAAATATGAAATTAAATATTGAATGTTATGCTCCCTGTATTATTGCTATTTGAATGAAAAACACTTATATGAAAACCAAGAATGTGTACTCTTTGTGTGGGGCAGCATTTGGATTTTTTTCTAAGTTAATAAAGGAGCATTTCTCTGGAGGGAAAATAGTTTCCTAAACATCTATGCCACATAATTCATTAGAAAACACTATCCTAGGAAGATTGCATTGAGGCATTTACTCATCTATCATTCTCTTTCTCTGAATAGTATTGTGATATTGTTTGTGCTATAATTTTCTTGCTTTAGTACTATGTTTAATAATTCCCAAATAACTTATGGATTCCAGCAAAAACTTGACAAGGGAAAGGATTTGGCAGAGAGAAATGCTATACTTCACAAATCAATGCCTTACACTACTCAATCATTTTCTCCCTCTTTGCTAGATTGTTCCTTCTGATCTAGCTCAGAAGCTGGAAAATGAAAAATGACAAACTATCCATTATAACTGAATGATAGAAAAAGCAAGATGCTTAAGTAAAGTCACAGAATATTATAAATTCATGCAAAATTCTGAGGATTCCTTCCCTGTCCTCTTTCCTGTGCTGGGTAGAATTAGGGCAGAATAGCCAATATCTTGCTAAGCAGTGTACTAAGAAAACAGTACTGAGTCAAAAGTCGTCAGGTATGATACAGTTGGATCCAATCTTTGCTCTTCTGAGATGGACAATGTGATGACAACAGCTTCATTTTTATAGAAATTCTAATCAGCTGGTCCTCGCTGTTTGGGGCACTGTAATGAATGGGCTGGAGGCAGAAAGAGGGTTGTGCTTTGGTAATGTCTGCCATGGGCAGGTGGGTCATGGTGACCCGGAAACGGAAAATTTAAATGTCAGAGTCCCTGCCCTTGAAGATGACACACATTGGAGATGCTCATTGGAGCCGTGCAAGCACCTGATGGGCACTGCCTGACAGGTTTGGGGGTCAGGGGTCAGGGAGGGAAGATAAGGAGAGCTTAGTGGGTGGGAGAGAATGTGCTGGAAAACTCCCTGGTTCTGGGCTCAGCTTTGGTGCTGCCACTTAAAAGCTGGGTGACCTTGGGTAATTCATTTATTGTCTCATCAGTAGTAAAGAATGAGGTTAATAATAATACTTCTGTCTTTTGTATCAAGAAGTGGTTAAAAGGATTATTCTAGATATAGACATGACTTCATAAACTCTCAAGCACTATTCCAACTTTTAAAAGTTGATTAGTAATGACATAGTCATGACATGTTCATAAATCGCATTTATTGCCTTTGCATTAAATTATAGCGATATGAAGGCATTGTATCAAGTGCTGTAAGTAAGTGTATAAATCAGAGAGAGATCATTTCCTGCGGGAGACACCAAGGAAGGCTTCCTGAGGGAAGCAGTGTTTCAGCTGCACCTCGAAGGTTAGATGAGAGTTTGGTAATTGGAGATAAGACTCTTCTGGGGGAGAAAACTGAGTGAACCATATCCTAAAGTAAAATAAAACAAAATAAAATATATTAAAATAATAAACCTAAAGTTTACACATGCCTTATGATTTACAATGTGTTGCAGGGGGTATGCTATTAAGTGGGAGAGAGATAAGTTTGGAGAGCCAAGTTAAGATCATATTTTGAAGAAGTCTGCATGCTTTCTTAAGGAATTTGCATAGAAATGAACATTCTAAATAGATAAAAATGTAATCAATAGGGATTGCAATTTTTAGTTGTCACAGTGGAAACATACAGTATGTATTTTGTATGTTGATAGGTTGTGTGTTTCATAGATTTTTTTTTCTTTTTTTTTATTGCTTAAAGTATTACAATAAATAATAGATAAGTAATTTTTTTTCCTTTCTTGAGGACACTTTTTTATAACCCTACATTTTGAAGGCTTTTATGATGCCTTTTGTACCTAACCCTCTTTCTCTGACCCTTAATACCTTACCTGGGTGATTGTACTTCTGATCTGGGCAGGTTGTTTCCGGTCTCCTCATCCCACAGTTCATATAGTAAAGAGTAATCATATTTCTCCAGTTATACCATAACCCTGTTCAGAATCCCACAATGAGTCTCCATCACTTCCTGATAGAGGTAAGTTCATTGGACTTCTTGGCCTGACATTGAACTTACCTGGCTGCAATGTTCCTTTCCAGTCCTGTCTCCTATTATTCTCTGACATGGGCCCTATATTTCAACCATGTTCTCTCCTTTCTCTAAACATAGTTTGAGCATTTATGTCACTTTGACCTGCCCCATATTCCCTTACATAAACATGTAAGTTGTACCTATCATTCAAGAGCGAACTCAGTTGCCAGCTCCTATGGAAAGTTTCCCCTGGCCCTCACATCTGGAAGTGACACATCTGGTTCTACATCATAATAGCTAACACTTGGACAAAGCTTGCTATGTGCGAGGCACTCCCCTGAAACTTTTACATTAATTAATTTCATCCTTACAACACCTCCCATGAGGCAGGTATAATCATTGTTCTTATTTTATAGAAGAGAAAACTAAGGCATATCCTCACTTTGCTCAAGTTTACATAGCAAATAGCTGGCACAGTTGTGATTTGAACTGAGGCCCGCTTGGCATCAGTATTTGTGCTGTTCACCACTATGTTATATTGCCTCTTGTGCAGTCTCATAGTATTTGACTCCTTCCTTATGACACTTAGTATGTCTAATTTGATTGCTTGTAGATGTACCTACTTGTTCACTCTTCCTGACCTTTAATCCTGGTGAACCTACCTATTGTAATTGGAGGTATATCCATTAAGAAAGAATTGTGAATATCCTGTTTCTGACAATGCCCAAAGTCCTTTTGATTTATGTCTTAGTCTAGCCTTGGTCCTTAATCCTGGCTCGATTTCTACATTCACTTTACCTTTGTCTTCATCTCAGGTTTTGGCATTTATGCTGCTTCTGATAACAACTTGTATTGAACTTGTATTTCTTTTCTCCATTTATTTTCCCTGCACACATTTTTGCACATGTTTCTGTCTTCCTTGAGTTGCTGACAGGGGCCCACATGGGTGGTAATCCTCCCCCAGCTTTTCTTGGAAGAAAGAGTAAGAAACTGTTAATTATAAATTCCTAAATACAGAGATGGTGTCAGCCTTGTCTCCCCCAGATTAAGTATGGTGTCTTATAAATATATATGGCAACTCAGTAATCTCTTATTGAATAAAAAGATGAGAAAATGGTTATCCTTGACCGTCAGTTGTGCCTTCTCTGATGACTTGTTAATCCTCGCTGGAGGATATTTTCCCACTGGCTTTTAAAGAGAGAGAAGGGAGGGGGAGAGACACACAGAGAGAAACATTGATGTGAAAGAAACATTGATTGTTTGCCTCCCACATGCGCCGCAACCTGGCTGGGGATCAAACCTGCAACCGAGATGTATTCCCCTGACTGGAATTGAACTCACAACCCTTCAGTCCACAGGCCAATGCTCTAACCACGGAGCCAAACCAGCGAGGGCTGATGACTTTTACTCTTAATCGTTCTCCACTTAATTTGTTTCTCTCTAGTTTGCTGTTGTTGGGGAGTACAAGTCATGAAAGACTGATTACCGAGTCAGAGAACATTTTTCTACAACAAAATAGCACTGGGATAAGTGCTGTTGTTGCTTCCAGCTTCTTCTTAATATTGAAATTTACCAGAAGGTCATGTTCGACAGAGAGCTAACCACTTGAGAGGAGAATGTTTGAGCAAGGAGATTGCTTTTCTGGAGGTTAGCTGGGAGCCTGGGGAGGGAAGCATTACAGGTGTTTTCCACGACTGCCAATTTCCCTAATGTCTTAGGTGCTACAAACTGATTTCCCTCTGCCAACACATTTAGTTTACAAGATGATCCTCCCATAAAACACTGCCAGTTACATTTATGAGACCATATGCAAAATTAAACCGCTGACCCACTAGTCAAATAAAACTTTCCATAAATGCCTGAGCTTGTTCTTTGCTTTTCTTAAAGCAAACCAGTGCTTTGTTTCTTAATTATCCAAGTAAATACTCTTGCAGCAAATATGAGATTTATGGATCCAGAAAGGGATGTAAGCAACAAAACTGTGACCTCCCATTGAGATCAAAAGCACCCCCCTGCTTGCTTAGCGCAGGTTAGGGCTCTGTGCCTGGGTCTGCTAATAGGTTGGCCTCTATGACAGCACTTTGGGATACTACTTGGTAAATCAGAGCCCTGGATACATTGGACACAAGGTTGTACAATAACTTGGACTTCACCCAGACAGGCCTTAGGTGGAATCTGCTCCATATGGTAATCTATGTGAAGCAGATAAAATGCCTTATTTGGCACCAACAGGAATCTCTGTACTTCTTCATAGGAGGACAAATAGAGAACATACAAGCCACCCAACCCTCTATTACTTTAGGTTCCATGAAGAAGAGTGGGGATATACAATGTATTTAATAAGCCATCCTGTCCACCAACCAGATTGTTCATAGAACTTCTAACATACGATACATTGTTGTGATTTTACCATCCTGGTCATCTTTGGAGAGTTTCTGTATTTGTTATATCATCATCGTTATTATCAGGCATCCATTGAACTACCTGTGTGGCACTTTGGCAGTAGCCATGGACGATCCCAAGAAACAAGTAAGAGACATGATCCTTGCTGTGGATGACATGCTCGCCTGGTAATGGTCAGAGCTAACTGGGGGTAGCCTTCAAGGAGGCAATGGTGAGCGAGGGAGCTTATGGCTCCTTGAACTAAGATAATTTGAGGTTTTATAAAATTTCTCCAGGAATCCTACACTGGAAAAGCAAATGTCTTGGAGAAATAAATAGGAAAGAGGGTGCTTTGATCCTGGCGACACAGGGTCCCATGCCCTTGATTATTTCTGAGACTAAGGAGTGAAAAAATAACTGTAGCGTAAGGCAGAGTATAATGTATATATAGGTGTGTGCCCAGTAGGAATTTACATTCTGGTTCTGAAAGTCTATGCCAGGTGGTTCAGGAATGGCCTATTGCAAACAGTGTTTTGATTATGAGTCTTTCTCAAGATGCCCCAGGGTCCTCTTTTCCCACATTTAACTTTTCTTAACATTTCCTGCAGTTCTCACTGGAAGATGGAGACAGTCAGATGCCTTTTACTGCAGGGAACTCATGTGTCCGGGTATAATGGGAGAACTTTTTCCAGCTTTTCTCTTCTAGACCTAACTCTGAACTAATGACTTCCTCATTTGTGTATTCATCTTTTTTTTTTTTTTTTTTTTTTTTTTTTACCTCAGCACTGATAATACTTTTGTTGCCCATATGAGTTTAAACTTCTGTCTACCAGAGGAGTGGGGAACAGCCAGCCTGTGAGCCAAATAAGGCCTGGGAAATCATTTGCTCTGGCCCTGCCAAGGAGTTAGGGGTGAGCTATTTAAATGTTTGACCCAATATAGCAGGCTAACTTTTAAGTTGATAATTTTGTATGACCGTTGAATAAAGTTATAAATATCCAAATGGTCCTTGGCAAAAAATAAAAATAAAAAAAAGGTTCCCTACCCCTGCTCTACTAGATTAGAAATTCCTTGAGGACAGTAACTATACCTATTTTCACTATGGTATACTCAGTGCCTAGAAAAGCACCTTATACAGGAGAACTCCCCATTTAATGATTGTGAGTGTGAATTTAGAAAGCTGTCCCAACTATGTGAAAGGATGCACCTGAACCCCACCCACTCTCATTCTTCTTGATAAATTATCATTTCTACATTATGACATGCAATTAAATATGAGCATAAATTGAGAGAACAAGGGATGCTATATATACTCTGAAATCATCACTATATGGTCTCAGAGTATATTGGCCATAACACTGTATTACTTTCATTGTAAGCTCGATTACCAGCATGAGTTAGTGTCTCTCTCTTTCTCTCCAGTATGTATTTCAATTAATAAAAGGGGGACAACTCTCAAGTGTGTTGGATGAGGGACTAACTGGACCATTGTTGAAATTTCAATTGAAGAGTTTACACATGGTTGAAAATCTATATGATGTGGTATGCTTTGATAAAATACATGTTTATTATTTTCAATATTTATTGACTGCCTACTGTGTGCCAAGTACTCTCTTGGCAGCATGTTCCCTGAATGAGCTCATAATTTATTACAGGGATTTGGCTATGTGTGTAACTTAACACGATAGGACAGAAAAATGACTTCATTATTCAAATTGATGTATTTATAAAAATATATGAATCAGGATTTATGCTTCTATAGTGCATTTATTGTTATAAATATTAGAAGTCTAGTGCTCACTTTGGCAGCACATATACTGTAATTGGAATGATACATTGAAGATTAGCATGACTTGCAGAATGACATGCAAATTTGTGAAGTGTTAAATATTTTAAATATTATATTAGAAGTCTACATTAGACTACAATAGGTGTCTAGATTAGACTATAATAAATAAATTAATAAATTAATGAATAAAGAAAAGATCATTTTGAAAATCCACTTTTAAGCTATTTAGACATAGGATTTGTCCAAGTCTACCCATGATTGGAGAACTTATTTAATGTGTGGGCTGTGTTTTCTTTGGAATTTGACTATGGTGTAAAATGATTATCTAGTAATTGAAACAGTGCACAACTTCCTCTACTTTAAAGCGTGTGTATGTTGGGGCACATTTCTGCTGAGGTAGTTCAGAGAGTATTTTCTTTGCTCTTCGTGTGTTGACACTGCAGAACCTTTTGCATTAAGAGAAGCTGGTTGCAATTTTAGCTGTAAAATAGGCAAAGAAGAACTTTCAGCAAAAAGCAAAATTCTCTTCTATTAAATTGACCAGAAGGAGGCTCCCTTCCCCCTCTGTGTACAAAGTTGGGCTAAAAGCTTCCGAATTTAAGGCTTCCTAAGTGGTTCCAAGAGTCCCCAAGCCTTCTCTGTCTGGGGTGGGGATGGGAGCAGCGCTCTGAAACGTTCCATGGGGGAATGGAATTTACATTTGCACCACAGATAGGAAGGTTTCAGTGCATGTAAACCATTCTTTTCATCCATCAGCTCATTCATGTATTTCTCTCTTCCTTAAATAACAATTAACCAAAATGCCAGAATAAAACTCATTAACTTTGGATTTCTCAGCATTCCTCAGCTTAATTCTTATGGCTTTGTTTTCTCAATTGTTTTTGATTCTCTAATACAATATTTTAAAAATTAATTTTAAGGAAATTGAAGGAAAACGAATCCATACAGCACTTGTATTTTTTAAAAAGTATATAGAATAAGAGCAGATTTTTTGGACACCTGACCATTAACTATGGAGTCACTGTCAGCCCCAACAGACATGTCAAGTGCTACACTAACATTGAGGTTGTGGGATATACCGAGAGGGGCCTGGAACACCCAAAACTACACGTCTAGACACTTGGATCAGAACTCCATCTGGACGATCTGGACGCTGCTATGAGTGGGACCTCCCCACCAAGTGGGATATAAGAGCTCAGCGGTCCGACCTCTTAGTCCTCAAGCTTGGCTGTACCACAGGTCCCACTCGGAGCCTGTCAGACTTCCACTCCACCAGACGAGTGTCACCACTGTAGCCGCCTGGCTTGAGATCAACACTCCCCTTCAACTAAGGGCACCGCCAGTGACCGGGACTTTAGATCAGAACCTCTCTCTGCTCACTTCCGTCATGTAAGCCCCGCCCCCTACCCCGGTGTAACTTGCATGTGACTCTATTGGTTTATCGGGCATGTCTCCCCTAGTAAATCTGGTACTGTGGAAAGACACAAATGTGTGTGAATGACTCCTTTTGGGGATGCTCCCTTGCTCACAAGTCGTTGCCTCTACCTACCTATTTATTTTAGTCTCTACGTACATATTTATAAGTAAGACACACGAGTAAAGCAGGATAATCACAAATGCTCTCATTACATTGCAAACTAGTAGTTTTAGAACAGAAATGAAAAGTCCCAAATCTTTGGAGAATTAAGAGGGATGTGAAGATACAGCTACCACTGTAGGAATACAGTTAACCGTACAATGCCATGAGATCATTTTGAATCAGTTAACTTTCAGGTTGTTCTTCATTATCAAGGAAGGCAGTTTATATGATTATTGCAAAAACAGTATTGCTGCTCTTTTTTTTTTTCTTCTTGTAAACAGTAATGACTATCTCTTATTGAGCCCTTAAATGTGGATCAGAAACTATATTGGCTAATTTTACAACTATTTTCTCATTTCATTGTTGCTCTTTTGAAAAGCTTTGCCCTTTAAATGGAGCCGAGCTGATTATGAAATATCTGACTGTGACTAATTTGGGAGGAGTAACATCTCAAATAAATTGTCTTCTGGAGATGCTGTTGGAGTCAGTGAACAGCAGAATGATGATGAGGTTATCTGTGCTACTTAATTGCGCCTTTGAGGCTTTATTCCTTGACAGGGCACGGAGTAGATTGGTGCTATACTGCTATCCTCTCCTTGGCATGAAGTTCCAGTTTTGGAGAACTGTGGTTGGCAGAATGATGGTCCGCTGAAGATGCTCGAGTCTCTGGAACCTGTGAATGTTTTGTTACTTGGCTAAAGGAGCTTTGCAGTAGTTAACGTTATAGATATCTAATCTAATAAAAGAGTAATATGCAAATTGACCATCACTCCAAGACACCCAAGCCATGCTCACCAGCCAAGCCACACCTCCCAGCCAATCAGAGCGGCTGTATGCAAATTAACCCAGCCAAGATGGAGGCTGGCAGCCACGGAGCTAGAGTAAACAGGAGGCTTCTGTTGCAACTGCCTGACTAGGCCAGTGAGCCTTTGCTCAAGCAACAATGTTTCAATTATAGAATCCACAGAGCTGAAGCAAATAGGAGGTTTCCGTTGCCTGCCTAGGCCTCTGCTTAAAGTAACAAAGTTTCAATTATAGAAGATAAATAAACCCCAGAAACCTGATTCCAGCCAGCCTCACTGGGACGTTGGGTCAATGGAAGCTGTGGGCAGCCTGAAAATGGCCCTCAGCCCCTCACCCAGGCTGACCACACCCCATGGGGTGAGGGTCCCCACTGAGGGGGATTGGCAAGCCTGCAAACAGCCATCAGCCCCTCACCAGGCTGGCCAGGCATGCCAGCAAGTGAACATCCCCCGAGGGGTCCCAGACTGCGAGAAGGCATAGGCCAGGCTGAGGGACCCCCCCACCCCTGAGTGCACAAATTTTTGTGCACCAGGCCCCTAGTTAATATATAAAGATAGGGAGGTTATCATGGGAGAACCCAGTCTAATCACATGATCCCTTAAAAGCAGACAACTTTCTCCAGCTGGAGGAGATGCAGCAGAAGGAAAAGTCAAGAGAATTCCAAGTGTGAAAAGGATTTGATGTGCTACTGATTGTTCTGAGATCTAAGGAGTCATATGTGCCAACTGTCAAGAAGCCCTCAGAGCTAAGGACTTGCAGAGAAATAGAGACCTCAGTCTTACAACCTCACCAGTGATCACGGAATTAGATTCTTCCCCAGAGCTTCAGGTAAGGAGTGCAGCCCTGCTAGCACTTTGATTTTAGCTTGATAAAGCCCATGTCAGATTTTGGTATGCCCTACAGAAACTGTGAGGTAATAAATGTGTTTGATTTAAGTTACTAAGTTTGTGACAATTTATTACAGCAACAACAGAAAAATAAATCACAGAAAATATTTTGAAGGAAATGGTAATTGTGTTGGATTGTTACTTGGATGGTGAACTGTTACAATGAACCATGCCTTCATGAATATAGTCTAATGATTGAGTTTTAGCCATTGACTATTAATAAATAGAGAAAAAGCAAAAGCTTGACAAATGTATTAGTTTCATATTGCTGTTTTAACAGATTTTATAAATTAACAGTCTTAAAACAAAACAAATTTACAGGTCTATAGATCAGAAATCTCATTGGGCTCAAAATCAAGGTGTCATCAGGACCACATTCCATCTTAGAAGCCCTAGGGGAGAATCTGTTGCCCTACCGTGTCCAACTTCTAGACGCTACCTGCATTCCTTGGCTCATGGCCGCTTCCTCCATTGCAAAGCCATTAGTATAACATCTTCAACTCTCTCTTACCCCTGCCTCCCTCTCATAAGGACTCTCATAAGGATATTGGTACCCCGTGGATAATCCAGGCTAATCTTTCCAACTCACCTTAACTTCATCACTTCTTCCCAATCTCTTCTGCCATGTAAGAGAATATATTTACAGATTTCTGAAATATCTTTTGGAGGTGTATTACTCTACCTACCATAATGCTGAGTTTATACTCTTACTCAATTGCTATGCTCTGATGAAGTCTAAGCAACCGTGTAGAGAGGCTGCCATATGGAAGAAACCAGGCCTTTGGCCAACACTCCTAACTGAGCTCCCGTCAAGCAGCCAACACCAACTCCCTTCCATGTGAACAAGGCCACTGTAAACCTTGCAGCTAACCCAGAGCCCCAGCCATTACCACAGAGCAGAGCTGCCTGGTTAACTCACAGAATTATGCATGTTAACAAATGGTGTTTATTTTAAGCTCCTAAAGTTTGGGAGTGGGTGGTGTGTTATCAATGGACTAGGGGCCCGGTGCACAAAAATTTGTGCACTCAGGAGGTCCCTCAGCCCGGCCTGTGCCCTCTCGTCATCTGGGACCCCTCTGGGGATGTCCACCTGCTGGCATGCCTGGTCAGCCTGGGTGAGGGGCTGATGGCTGTTTGCAGGCTGGCCAAGGCCCCCAGTGGGATCCCTCACCCCATTGGGGTGTGGCCAGCCTGGGTGCGGGTCTGAAGGCTGTTTTCAGACTTTCAGGCTGCCCACAGTCCCTTCAAGTTTTGGGTCCCTACTGGGGTACCTGGCCAGCCTGGGTGAGGGGCTGATGGCTGTCTGCAGGCTGGCCAAGCCCCCCAATGGCGTCCCTCACCCCATTGGGTTGTGGCTAGCCTGGGTGATGGGCTGAGGGGTGTTTTCAGACTTTCAGGCTACCCACAGCTCCCATTGACCCAATGTCTCAGCAATGCTGGCTGGAAGCAGGTTTCTGGGGTTTGTTTATCTTCTATAATTGATACACTGTTCCTTTAAGCTGGGGCCTAGGCAAGTAACGAAACCTCCTCTCTGCTTCAGCTCTGGCTTCTATAATGAAACAATGTTTCCCTTAGAAGTCAGGCCCGGCCTGCTGTTTGCTTCAGCTTCTGAGGCTTCTAGGATTGAAACAATGTTGCAAATATGTTGTTCCCTGGAGCGGAGAGAAGCCCAGGTGGCCCGCAAACAGTTTCACTCCTGCTGCAACGGAAACTGTTTACTCAGCTTCCTGAGTGCCGGCCTCCATGTTGGCTGGGTTAATTTGCATACAGTCACTCTGATTGGCTGGCGGGCGTGGCTTAGGCATCCCGAAGGGATGGTCAATTTTCATATTACACTTTTATTACATAGGATAATTAAATAACACTGTAGTCCTGTTTATAATTGCAATTTAATTTATACGATTTATATATATTACAATTTATATATAACTATAATTTATAATTAAAGGAATCTGTCTAAAGGAAGATGGGTTCTTCTGTCAAGTATTCCTGATAAAATAGATGATACAGGTCAAAATACATAAAGTTTTTATCTCATGGGCTGGCACATAGTAGGTGTTGTAAAAGTATAATTATTTTTTTTGTGAGTAGTCTTTTTGCTGCAGACATTGCTACCTGTTTTTCTATTAAAAGACTGAGGATTTGAGCCCTGCATGGATGGCTCAGTTGGTTGGGGTGTCATCCCACACATCAAAAGGTTGCAGGTTCAATTCCAGGTTGCAGGTTGTGGGTTTGGTCTCCAGTCAGAGAGCATATGGGAGGCAACTGATTGATGTTTATCTCTCACATCAATGTTTCTCTCTTTCTCCCTTCCTCTCTTTAAAATCAATAACAAACATATCTTCAGTTGAGGATTAAAAATAATAATAATGAAATAAAACAGAGAAGATTTCTCTCTGTTAGGGAGATGTATTTAATATGGCACATAACAAAATATAAGATATTAACTAATAATTTGCTTGGTGGCCCACGGTTTAAAGTCATAAAGCCTAACCTGCACAATGTCTATATTTGTTCCAAATATATCATTTCTCAGAAAATACATCGTAACTAAATTTCAAAATATGAAGTGGAGTCTTGCAGTTCATATTGTTTAACTGTGCTGTCACACAAGAATCTTAGAATTCTTCTTAGTTTGTTCAATTGCTGTAAATGACTTCTGAAAGTAATATAATTATAACTTGCAGTGGCGAATGCGTTCATAGAATTCACAGAGCAAGCTGGCTATGAAGCTGTTCGCTTGGAGCCGAGTTGATTAGCATTTGAAAACAGTTAATGGAGCAGCTGATTAGAATATATTGCCAAGAGTCATGATTTCGTTTCACATCACCTAGAATAGTCTGATGCCATGCCTGGTAATGGCAGTTTTGAGTAGCACAGGATTGGCATGTTTTTCTGAGCTAAGCGATATGGTCATGCCGACTCAGCGAAAAATCCACATTTTGAAATACATGAAGTAAGTAATACAATGTAACCTTATGTGATTAAACTCACCACCTTAGTATTAGAAATGGGAGTGAAGTGTATAGGTAAGATTTAAGTTCATTAAAAGCAATACGCTGTGAGATGCAGTGGCACTCCCCTCAATGGAAGCTTTCGGGTTTTCATAGCAAGCTACTCGAATGGATTTTGTTCACTTCATGTTCAACCTGCTTTTCTTCCCCCCCGCCTCGCCGCCTTGAAATCTCCACAATGAACCTAGAGAGATTCTTTAAAAACTCACAAACCTGTCATGTCGTTTTCCTGCCGAAAGCTGTTTAGTGGTTCTTATTGCCTCCACATGAAGCCCACATTCCTCAGCTCAGCATACAGGGCTCTGTGTGATCTGCTGCTGCTGACTCTGTAGTCTTATCTCCTGGCAGTTTTCTTCTCCTTCTGGGGCTCCAAAGGTGGAGAAGAACCTGTAATTCTCTCTCAGCCACGTGGGCCGGCTATGTCCTCCACATCTGTAAAGCCTTGTGAACATGTCATCTTGTCTAGGAAGCCTTTCTTGACTCCCTTCCCCAAGTAGCCTACTAGTAAGAGCAGCTCCATGTGTACGTCTAGGACTTCAGTTTTACTATTTGATGGCACTGATCAAGCTATATCACATTGCTTAATTGTCCCCTTCCCTCAGTTGAGCACAAGTGGCCTGCAGGGAGTACTGTGTCAGGTTCATAATGGAATCGAATGCCGAGTTCAGTGCCCAGCACATACAGGAACTCGGTACAAACGCGTGGAATGAACAATGGAAGTATTTGTTCCAAGTGAGCAGAATATGAAAGAACCGTTACGAGTGCCTGGAATTTAGTAGGCACGCAGGGTACATGTTCACTCACTCGTCCTTCATGGATTGACACCACAGGATCCATCATTAGTCAAATGCCATTTCCCACTGGTTTACCATGTGTTATTTACAAAGGAGTAAGCTGCTTAACTGTGTGTTAACATCTTATGAAGTAATTTTCTTGGCATAACATAAGCTGGATTCTATTAAAATGGAAATTGTGGTTTGTAATTTGTAGGTTTTTGTGTGTGTCTTTCAACCTTTAACATGCTCAGTTCAGGCCAGGATGGCTCCTTCTTCTAACTTACATCTCAGAGCAAATGGCTTCTCTTCAGAGACCTTTTCTTGACCATTTAGTCCAAAATCTTCCCTTTCTCCAGTGTTCTATTGGGGATTTCCAGTAACTATCACATCAAGTAGCTTTTTGTATCTTACCCTGTACTTACCACTCCATAAAATTATTTCGCTTCTGTATTCCTTTTACTTATCGAGTAGAACTACCTATTGCAATGACAGTCTATGAGGACAGGGCCTTGGTAGGTGGTGGGTGAATGCACGCATGAAGTAACTTATTCTGTGGGCCAAGATTCCTCAGGATCATCGCAGCTGCCATGAAATAAAGGTTCTCCTAGACAAATATTCAGATACACATGTGAGGTATATACTTCATAAAACTTGCACATTCTATGATGACTTTCCATCAAATCAATAGAACAGATGTCTGATTTTATTGTCATAACTACAGGCCCAGTGCATGAAATTCGTGCACAGAATGGGAGTGAGGGTAGGGGTGGTGTCCCTCAGCCCAACCTGCACCCTTTCCAATCTGGGACTCGTTGAGGGATGTCCGACTGCCCGTTTAGGCCCGATCCTGTGGGCGGTCGGACATCCCTTTCACAATCCAGGACTGCTGGCTCCAGACCTCTCGCCTGCCGATTGCCCCTAACCACTCCCCTGCCAGCCTGATCAATGCCTAACTGCTCCTATGCCAGCCTGATTGCCCCTAACTGCCTTCCCCCTGCCAGGATGGTCCCCCCCAACTGTCTTCCCCTGCAGGCCTGGGTCCCTCCCAACTGTCCTCCCCTGCAGGCCTGGGTCCCTCCCAACTGTCCTCCCCTGCAGGCCTGGGTCCCTCCCAACTACCCTCTCTTGCTGGCCATCTTGTGGTAGCCATATTTGACCACATGGGGGCAGCCATCTTCTGATGGTCAATTTGCATATTATTCTTTTATTAAATAGGATTGTTAGTGACTTTTACTGAAAAAGAAAAAAAAAAACCACTGGCCAAATAATCTTGTGTAATTGATTAATTTTGGAAAATATTGTGGCAAAATGATATTTTTTTAGAAGAGCATGAGTAATATTAAAGTATCATAATACATTTTCACAAAATTAGTTTCTGGAGGGATAGTCATCTTTTCTCTTATTTTCTTGAGGGGGATCGTGCCCTTTACCCTGAAAAGAAGTCAATATTGAAGGGAAAATGTCCCAATTTTCTCTGCACCCCTTATTAGTTTTACTCTATGTGGAGGAGATGACATAATTGATGGGTGAGATGGGGTCAGAAGTCATTCACTGCCATTCACAGGGGTTGTTATAGTCCATGAGGCTCCATGCAGGTGTTTGGGTAAGAAAGCTCTGCAGATTAAGCCTTCCCCAAGTTAGGGGAAAGGGTAAGACATGTATTAGGGAGCTTCACTACTGCTCTAATGCAGCCAATACCAGAGAATGCTAAGTACACTTGATATTTTATTTCGATTCCTATCAAGTCTCCTTTATCTGTTTTTAAAATTCATTGGAACCCACAGGAGAAAAGATCAGGAAGCAGGGTTTCCAGAATCCACAACACCAACAATCCCACTTCCTTCCATAAATGAGAACATTTCATTGTTTTTTTCAGATGAAGAATAATTTAGAGAATATGAGCATTACATGTTACTACCATCAAAGAACAATAATGGAATAATGATTTTTCAAGTAAATGAAAGATGTGGAATTTAGAAATGGTTTTCATTCAGAAACTGAAATTATGACATTTAAATGATACTCATAGCCTCATGGCATTCCTACTATGTGAGATCTGAAGTAAAAGACTGTTTTGGACTAGACTCAGCAAAGAGTTAATGACTGAACATTTAAGGATGTCAACTTTTAAGCAGTATATTATTTCTCTCTCTCTTTTTTTTTCACTAATTATATACACTTCTGCAATGTAATGACGGAAAGTGCTTGCGATAATTGCTGTTTCTATATTTGTTTTAGAAATTGACACTTCGTAAACATCAAGGCACTGTTTCCATATGTTGAGAAACTTAGTCATCATCACTTGATATTCTTTATAGAGAGATGGGAATAAAATAGGATTGTTTCTTTATTTTCACTTTAATTTGGCCTCACTCTAAATTCCAAGATTCTTTTTAAAAATCTTTACTTCATAATCTTTATTTTTTATTATGATGATTTTTTTTATTGTTGACATTCTTACAGATGTCCCCTATTTTGCCCCCCTTTACCTATCTCCACCCAGCCCGTGCTCTCCCTCCCTCTCGCCATTACCACACTGTTGTGTCTATGACTCTTACAATCTCATTTGATTTAATCAGTAGACCAATATATTTTAAAAATCTACAAATATAATGTAAGAAGCCATTGTAAGTTAACATTAATCTCTTCTTGTTCTTGAAAAAGAACCATTTAACCAACAAAGGGACGCTCTGACAGTAGGCGAGGGCAAAGGACAAAGAGCAGCAAAAAGCCGCTCACCAAAAAGCTACTGATCTTTAACATTTTAAGAACAGGATGTGTTGAAAGTGGCCTAAAATTTTGGCAAGTGAAGATTTTAACACAATTCATCATTTTAATTATTTTAGTTCAGCCAGTGACATGTCCCATATGCTCTTTAATTCTTACCACCTTCTCACTACAATATGCAAAAACAAAACCTGATAAACAAGGGTGCAGATCTTTGTTTTCACTTTTCTAGGCTTATAGAATCAGAAGGTAAACCTGCCCACTTTGTGACCTAATCAGTTTTCTTTGGTTTAACACCAAGACTAATGCTTCTCTTTCTTGGGCTCCTCTAGCTTATCTGAACTTAGAGTTTTAGTCATTCATGTAAAGCCTTTCATGCCAGTTTTATATTTGAAAATGGGTCCCAGCTGCTCTGGCTTCTTTAATCCCTCCCAGAAAGGTCTATGTGACAGTGTCTCCCCGGGGAGGCTGCTGCTCCAAAGCTTTCTCTCCTAGGTAGAAAAAATGCTAAGCCAGACACTATTATCTTGCTCACTTCCCCAGCTGGCTAATTGGATGTTTTATATTTGCTATGTTTTATATTTGTCATGAATAGGCATAGGAATATAAGAATTATACTTATAAAGTTCTATCTATCTACAGATTATGGAAAATATAATTTAATTAGCATATTTGAAACTTCTTTCAGGTCCTACCATGTGGAAAGGGTTCAGTCAATGTTGAATGAGTGACTATGTGAAAAGTATTAAGTAGTGAACACAGGGATGCTCTGAATAAGCTTAAAAGTTTTGACATTTTTTTTTTTTTTTTTAGAAAGCTGTCATGTATTTGACTTATGTCATATATTTTTAAATTCAATCAAAGAACTAAATGCTTATGGGCTTGTTCTCTACCTTCTTAAAGTTATACTAGAGGCCCGGTGCACAAAAATTTGTGCACTCGAGGGGGTCCCACAGCCTGGCCTGTGCCCTCTTGCACTCTGGAACCCCTCAGGGGATGTCTACCTGCTGGCTTAGGCCCGCTCCCCAGGTGATCAGGCCTAAACTGGCAGTCAGACATCCCTCTGGCAGCCCAGAAGCCCTTGGGGGATGTTTATTTGCTTGCAAGGAGCAGGCCTAAGCTGCAGTTGGACATCCTTAGCACTGCTGAGGAGGTGAGAGAGGCTCACACCACCACCGCTGTGCTGGCAGCCATCAGCCTGGCTTGTGGCTGAGCAGAGCTCCCCCTGTGGGAGCACACTGACCACCAGAGGGCAGCTCCTGCATTTAGTGTCTTCCCCCTGGTGGTCACTGTGTGTCATAGTGACCAGTCATTCCCAGTCGTTCTGCTGTTAGAGTCAATTTGCATATTACCCTTTTATAATATAGGATAGCCTTGGTTTTGAACCTGCTTCCTAAGGATTTTTAAACTGTTATCTCTTATCTTTATTTTATACTAGGGGCCCGGTGCACAAAAATTTGTGCACTCAGGGTGCAGGGAGTCCCTCAGCCCGGCCTGTGCCCTCTCACAGTCTGGGACCCCTCAGTGGATATCCTATGATGGCCCCAGTCTGCCAGGCGCCTTCTCTGTGTGTGTGTGTGTGTGTGTGTGTGTGTGGCCACTGGGGACCTACCCCCAGCCGCATCGGAGGCTCGGAGCAGTCCTCCTGTGTGTGTCTACCTGCTGGGGGCCTGCCCCCAGGCACACTGTGGAGGCTTGGAGCAGGCACCCCTCTATGTTGATCTCTCAGACTCTTGCCCTCCCCTGCATGTTGTTCTCTTTTTTGAGCTGTGGCCAGGGCTGGGTGCTGCCTGCCTCCCAAGCTTGCCTACTGCTCATCTTCCTCCAGCCACCAGAAAGCAGGGAAAACCCCGCCTCATGGTCAGGCCAGCCTTTTCCTGCTCCCTGATCCCCGGAAGGGTCTGGGGAGCCACCAAGCAGGACTCCAGCCCCCAAGAGCTTGCTTTCCCGCTCCCCAGTGGCCCCCAAAGGGCCTGGGGAGCCGCCAAGCAGGCCACCGACTCTTTCCCACTCACCGGTCCCCTGCTGCCTTCCTTTCCCACTTCC
>PVJC01035574.1:0-18155 GCA_004026665.1 Murina feae
ACAGAACTCCCTCGTTCTTCAAAAGAGATGCTGAGGCCCAGAGAGAGACTTGTCCGGGTGACTTGTGGGATAAAGCTTACCCTGAAGGCAATGATTATGTTACTTATCCGTGTTTTATTTCCCTGTTTACTAAACAATCTCAGTATACTGTTTTTTAATATTTTTACATTTATTTGGGGAACTCCATCACCCCCCACATATACTCTACACTTCTCCTTAGATCTCTAAGTTGCACTGTCCTGAAAAGGATTCCAGGAAGAATCTTACCAAGCAAAGGATGATGGGAAAAGAGAATCCTTGCCAGTTCTTGGCTAGAGGCTATTGATTCTGCCCATTGATCTAGGCTCTGATACATGGCTTGCCAGCTCCAATATTACATCTATATAAAAGAGCTTGAATTTCTGGACTCTCCTCTTAAATTCACATTGTCAGGGCTTTCTGCCTCTGAAGCAAGACTGCATGCCTCAGTGAACCCATATACTACGGCCCAGACTTCCAATATCCTGCTCAATGAGATGAGTTAGAGACGGAGTCAGCCTGCCTTCACTTAGGGGCTGGTAATTTCTGAAATGGAGTCAAGCCCTTAATGTATCCTGCTTCTGCTTTCTCAGTCTATTAATTCCTCTTTCCTGCCCTCCGATACTATACCTTCAAAGCAGCTGGTTCTAAAACAACTGGAGCAGAGGAAACGGTGTTAGAAACAGTTCATATAGATGGGCTGATCAGAGGAGGCCCCATTAGGGTGTGACGTGCCAAGGATACTCCTATCTACTCCCCAGAACCTAGGAATGTGTTGCCTTACATGGCAAAGGGGGCTGTGCAGATGGGATTGAATTCAGGATCTTGATGTGGTGAGATTATCCTGGATGATGACTGAGCCCAGTGGAATCATAGGATCCTTAAAGGTGAAAAGGGGTGCTTGGCAGACAGATGACAGAGTTGCCTTGTGAGCACTCATACTGCTGTGCTCATCTGTGGGCTAGAAAATGGAGTCAGAGACCAGCAGCCAAGGAATGTGGGCAGCCTTCAGAAACTGGGAAAGGCACGGAAGGTCTCCCCCAGGGCCTCCGGAAAAGAATGCAGCCCTAACAAAATACTGATTTTAGCCCTGTGAAGCATACATGTCAGCCTTAGGACCTAGGAACTGTGAAGCAAAGGTGTGTCTCAAGAAACCTCATGGATTTTGGGCTGGGCCAGTGATGGCAACCCCTCTGAGATGACCACCAAAAACCCTGCACCCCCTTTTCTCCCCATGCTCAAACCCTATGGAAACAACATTGTTTCTTTTCTTTTTTTCTTTTTTTTTTCTTTTTGCAGGTCCACGGAATGCTAGATCTGGAAAACACTTTAGAGATATAGTTTCTGACCATCTAGGTGAGAAACCAAGCAATGAATTCGGAGGACTGGCCTGAAGTTGAGTGGCTATTTAGGAGCAGAGACAATAGGACCTGACCATCCCACTAAACACTATTTCTTACTTCTGACTCTTGGAAAGCTTGCAAGTCAGTTAGGCTGTGGAACAAAGCATCACTTTTCTTCTTACAACAGGAAGAAAACTGTTCTTAGACATGGTACTTGTGACTTAGGAACCAGGGAGACCCATGAGAAAGAAATAGATGAGGTAGGCAAGGGGGAGAGAGAGCACAGGGTGGGAGACCAGAGGCCTGGGTTTTGTTTCTTCTACAAATACTCATTGGGCGCCAACATTATGCCAGCACATAATGTGCCACTGAGTGTCCTTAAGTAAGTCACTTCCTTCTCTGTCCATGCTGGGGACCTCTCCCCAGGTCTCCATTGGCCAGGCCTGGGGATCACATCCCTTCGGCAGCTCATGGAGAGTCAACTAATGAGGATTCAGTGAACCCCCACCACATGCCAGGCACTGCTCAAGCACCTGACATGGCTCTCATAACTCCATGAAACAGAATCTGTTTTCCTCAAGAAGGGACATTGATGCTCACAGAAGCTAACTATAAAAATGCCTGGTGAGAAAACAGTGAGCTATCCTGCCAACCAAGGACCATTTGACTCCAAAACATGAGGCTGGTCTAGCCAATCCTGCGCAGGAAGTGCCTTGTGAGTATAGGAAATTCATAGAGACATATACCTATCAGGGATCCTCAAACTACAGCCCATGGGCCACATGCGGCCCACCGAGGACATTTATCTGGCCCGCCAGGTGTTTTTGCCACCTTGTTTTTTTTTTACTTAAAAATAAGATATGTGCAGTGTGCATAGGAATTTGTTCATAGTTATTTGTTTTTTTTAAAACTATAGTCCAGCCCTCCAATGGTCTGAGGGACAGTGAACTGGCCCCCTGTTTAAAAAGTTTGAGGACCCCTGATAGATGGTGCATGTATGGGGAGAACGAGAACTTCCCAGAAGATCCCATCAGCAAATCATGAGTGTGATGCGTAATTAGTCCTGCCTTGGTCTCTCACTAGGCACCATTCCCATCTTCTCTCCCAGTGTCTTAAAATTTGCAGACCTTGTTGAGGAGCTGTATACCCTTCATGAATTGCCTAACTTATTATTTCAAGTGATCATACCAACCGTGCAGGAAGGATATTAGGAAGTGCATTAAACTCTTATTACAGAAGAGCAGGGTCACTTCATAAGTTATATAAGTGTCTAATCACTTTGTTGTACACCTGAAAGTAATATAATATTGAATATCAACTATAATTGAAATTTTCAAAAAAACAAAAATAATTTTAAAAATAAAAATGCTCATAGAAGAAGAAGAAGAAGAAGAAGAAGAAGAAGAAGAAGAAGAAGAAGAAGAGGAAGAAGAAGAAGAAGGAGAAGGAGAAGGAGAAGGAGAAGGAGGAGAAGAAGAAGGCGGCAACTAGGTTGAAACTCAGGACAATAAGGTACTGATGACTCATTCAGCTGGTTTACACCCCACATAGAGCAAGAACTCCATCTCAGAAATCTAATTCAGAGCTCATTCCATTAGCATGGAATGTCCCAGTAGCTCTGTCTTCCATTTTAGAATGCCCAAGAAATTTGTTCCTACCTTCTCCATGTTTATCTGTCTACTTAAAAGACCCTTGTCTGTGTAGGTCCAGTAAGGGTGTATGTCAATGTGCTGAAATTCTACCTTCTGGTAACCATTTATGGTAGGGAAATCATGATCAGGCTACATCACATCTCCTCCCATTGAGAAGTGGTCTATGTCCCACTGCTGAATCTAGGTTGGCCTCATGACTTGCTTTGACCCATAGATCATGGTAGAGGTGATATCATATAAGTTCCAAAGCCATGGCAGAGCCTTGAGACTTCTACCTTCCTGCTCCCGGAACCTGAGACCACCAGGCCAGCCCCTGGAGGATGAAAGGCCTGTGGAGTGAGGTCTGCCACTGGGAGATGAAGGTCCAGCTGAGACCCCAGGCATGTGACTAAAGCCATCAAGACAAGTTCAGCCCAAACCCCCACCTGGCCTATGTCTCCCTTTTATTGTTGAGGTTTCTGTTACTTTAAGCTCTCTGCAATGTGCAGAATCCTCACCCTGCCTCTGCCATTCTCTGAGTCTTCCTCCTGGACTGCCAGTTTTCTAATTGATAGACTCAACAAACTCATTTCACCCTTTATCTTCTTATCTGTATATTGGCAATCATAACTCATAGATACAAAGAGCATTTTGAAGTTCACCAGATAGGAGGGGGGGGGGGTGGGAGAATGGGCAAAAAAAATGGGAAGAGATTAAGATGTACAAACTGCCAGTTAAAAAATAGTCACAAGGATATAAAGTATAGCACAGGTAATAAAATCAATAATATTGTAATAACTATGTCTGGTGTCAGATAGGTATTAGACTTATTGGGGTGACCAGTGTGTAAGGTATATAAATGTCTAATCACTATGTTGTACGCCTGACACTACTATAATATTGTATGTCAACTGTAATTAAAAATTAAAAAATATATTTTAAAAAAATTAAAAAAATAATACCTCATGGGAGTAGTTAAGAAAATTTAATAATATAGTGAAACTTATTTATAAACTATTGAAAACTCTAGAAAAAATGAAGTCTGTCACTATCAAAACACCTGGAACCCTCACTAAGATCTCAAGATCAGGATTTATAAGATTTTGGCAGCATCTAACAACACTGTCATGCCTGAGTCCTTAACACACCCAACGCACAGGTTTCTAGCATGCCTGAGTCCTTAACACACCCAAAGCACAGGTATCTAGCAGGCGTGAGTCCTTAACTTACCCAAAGCACAGGTATGTAGCATGCCTGCGTGCACCCCAAGATAAGATAAGGAACTACCCTGAGATCAGCAAGGTTGGTAGAGAGAAAGCCTGAGACTCACAAAGGTGAAAGGGAGACCCTGGTGTGTAAACTAGTGACCTTCATAGCTGCTATTTGGAAGGGAAAGGAGATTCCAATAAAATGCATTTGAAGTGGATCAGTGTTTGTTGAGTAGAAGGAATTAGAGGTCTTGTTTTCTGAAATTTAAATTTTTTCCATCTACCAACACGTGGCCCTGTCTCACTATGAAGGAGCTGATTTGGGCATTGTCTGTACTTTTTCCCATTCCGTTCTTCATCTCTCCAAGGAAGCAGGTTCCTTTGACTGCTCCCCTTTCATGTTGCAGAATTAGAGACAGATTTCACCTAATAACATTGCTTGAGACCAAGAAGAGATCAAGTCTGATTCCTGATTTTACACAAGAGGGTGAGTCCTTTACCCACGGCCTCATTGTTAGTTACTAGGAAAAGGGTTCGAAAGCTAGATTCTTGCCCTGGCTCTGCCACTCCGCTGGACCCCCTTAGAAGAAAGTAGAAAATACCTACACCACAAAGCACTTAACTCTAGGATTTCTAGCTTGATGGTAAAAGGAGCAGGAATACAATTCGGGCGGAATTAGGACCTGACGTTTCCCAGCCAATTACTACCTTGATTCTGTTAGCTTTTGTCTGTGAAGGCAGCAGAACACTGTTTATGGTGAGAATGACTAATTTCATACACAGTTTAACTAGGTGGCTCAATCAAACTGTTCTTTCCTATGAAGTTTGATGGTAGGAAATGATTACCATATAAAAACGGTTTCACTCTGTTTGATTGAGTGATTTCTATAAAGCGTCTATAGCATAATTTCATGGCTGTGAACGTTAATTTCACAACAGCCAACTGTAATTGGTTTCCAAGGCAGGGAAACCAAGCCCCGCTCCCACAGACTGCTTCTCTGGGGTGGGGGAGAGGGAGGAGGCGATGGAGGGGGAGGGAGGGAGTGTGGGTTGAATCTGACCAGAATGTGAATGTGCAGATGAAAATTCAGCTTTCTGCTCTGAGAACTCTGCAGTAAGAAACAATAAATTACAATGCTGATTCGCTTCTCTAAGTTGGGAGGAGCTGCAAACATGCTCGGCTGGGTTCTCTGGGCTTGTTCAGAAGGGGAAAACTCTTAGCTTTGGAACACCCAGGGAAGCTGACTGCATTAAAGATGACAAGTTTTGCTGCAGATTCTCTCCTGCTACCATTTCCTTGGTGCCTCTGGAAAGGAGAGACCCTAAACCATAGGCTGGGGAGGGCTCCTGCCATCTGGTGTTCATAGCACTGAGTCACTGTTTGCCCGAAATAGCTCATCTCCCTACCCAACCAGCACTGCCTCCCCATTACTCTCCTATCCTTCAAATATTAGGGTCATTCATCAAGAGAAATTTGGGGGCCAATTCTGATGAATGTAGATAATTTTGCCCAAAGAGAATTGACTCATTGTAAGGGTTTTTTGTGTGTTTTTTGGATGTTTAGTTGCAGAGACTGAGCTGAGATTCAAACCTTTGTCCATCTGGCCCCAAAGCTTTTATGCTGCCCTGGTGACCTGGAGGCAGAATGTTCTGGAAGGTGAGGACATGGCCGCCATGTCTGGTGAATGAGTTCCTTTTCCTTATTGAGAGCCTCTCTGCTGCATGTCAGGCACTGTGCTGGGCATGGTCACACCCACTAGAGCCCTCTGGATCCTTGCCATGATGACCCTCATTCTACAGAAGTGGAAACGGAGGCACTGGGAGGTTGACTGCTGTGCCCAAGGCCACATAGCCAGAGGTGCAGTAGGTGAGCAAACAGGAGTCTGAATCAGTCTGTCTTCTATCATGTTTTCCTGAAAGTAAGACATCCCCTGAAAATAAGACCTACTTACAGTTTTGCCTCTCGCTGAAATATAAGGCATCCCCTGAAAACAAGACCTCACCAAAAATAAGACCTCTCGGATAATAAGGCCTCCCCGAACATAAGGCCTCCCCAATAATAAGGCCTCCCCGAAGCTACTGTAACTCTGGGCTCTGGGCCATAGCGGCGGGCACCGCCGTGCAGCTCACTGTTGGCGGCAGCATAGCCGGAGCAGACAGAAAGTGTGAGGTCTCTTTTAATGAGAGAGCCCGCGCCACTGCCAGGACAAGCTGCCGCCTGCTGCTCACTCTGCCCTGACGGAGTCTGGCTGACTCACAATTAGACAGTGAGTCCCATGGGGCAGAAGTCGGGCACATTGTGTGGACACACAGGTAATAAATTTCCTTTTTTTTTTTTTTTTTTTGTTCAACAATAAATGTGTACCGTATTCTTTTTCATGGAAAAATAAGACATCCCCTGAAAATAAGACCTAGCACATATTTGGGAGCAAAAATTAATATAAGACACTGTCTTATTTTCGGGGAAACAGGGTATGAGGGCTACATCTTTTCTGCTCCACCAGGAAGGAAGAACTGAGACGTTGAATAGATTCAGGCTCATGGCTTTGCAGTGAATTCTAGAATTTCTCTCTTCTCCAGAAGACCTGAGTCCCTGGTCTTCTTGTGCCCAGTGGGACAGCGAAGCTAGTGACCCAGGATGCACCTCTAGGGGGCGCCTTAAAGGACCCCCTTGAACTAAATTATCACCCCCCAACTAGTAATAAAACCTCCAGGAGAGGCTCATTCCTTGGGTTTAAAAAGAGTTTTGGTTTTTAATAGCTTTCTCAAACTGCAAACATTCTTGGAAGAAGCAGAAACTGTGAGCCTTTCTCAGTTAAGTCTAGGTCCCTCCGAATGAAACCCAAGGCGAGCACTTGGTCCTGGGGAGCCCCTACTGAAAAATCAGACAGAGGCCGAAAACAAGGACTACGGGCTATGTTAGAGGAGAAGGACGTGACAGCCTGTCTTGCAAGGGGAGAACAGCAGCACGTGCAGAGGTGGGCACGCCTTTTGAGGGGCGGAAAGGGAAGGAGTGGGGGCTTAGTGTACTCGGCACACACTGATTGGTGGCTTACTGTATGGTCCATATAGGACAAGGGCTTAGGGTATTTGGCAGGTGTGGATTGGTGGTCCAATGTATACAGTCCATATATGGTACATGGTTAGTCACTCAGGTATTTCCAGGCTGCAGGTTACATCATACTCCGGCCACCAGTTGGGGGAAGGAAGGATCTATCACCTACATCAAAACTGGAAAAGATGCAATGAAAAGAGTTTGGGCAAATGTTGAGAGAGCCTGAAGTTCAGCTCTATGTACTTGCTGGCGACTCAGTGCCAGTGGACCCTTCCCACTAGCTCTAGGCCACCCACCAAGGGCAGCCTGGGTGGAGAGGGTAGGGATGAGGGTCAGGTCACTCCTCTCATTGGTTTCCAAATGACCTCTGCTTAAGTTCATCAAGCAGTGGGATCAGAATTATCCTCCTGGCCTTCCTCTTCTCTGCCTCTTCAGGGTTATTTTCCCTGAACAGTCTGAATGGAGAGGCCCAATCTGCCTCAACAGACAGCTGCAAACAGAGAGGGTGTTAAACCCACCAGCCCCTCCTTTCCCTAGCCCTCCATCTCTCCCATCTATTGTCAACTTTGGAAATGAATCGTGTAAACAAACTTTTTTTTTTAATCTACAGTAGCCCTAATTGAATCCTCTTGCCGCATTGTTATGGAGAAACAAGGGTAATTTCCTGTCAGTTATTGAGCTATTTAGCAATTATTTCTTATCATTAGTTTGCAAATTCAAACAGCATCAAATTCTGTTTGCCTGGTTACAAAGGCATGGCATCCTGGCCCTCTTTGCAGACCATTCTCTCATTCCCCCCTCTTCCTCCCTGGCCTGTCTGCCTGCAGGGGCTTCTTGAGAAAAAAAGGTCAGCATCCCTGAGAGCCTGCCTAATGAGTGTTTACCTCCCTTTGGCACTCTCATTAGCTAATGGAGTGAGCTGTGTCCCCACCCGCTTCGCCCTATGAGATTGACATCGCCACTGGGGAGCTCAGAGTTGGCTTGTACAACTGCTACACTTGGGATTGGGTCACCTGGCTGGCCAGCTTCTGCTAAACAGGTAGCACAAAGACAGGAACATTCCACATTACCACCTTTCACGGTCTGTTTGCTTTGCCTACAGTGGGGCCTGTTTCTTTATATCAAAAAGTATTTCTCAGGCACTCAATTCATGGTATCTATGCACAAAAATGTCACAGGCATGGTCCCTGTCCCTAAGGACACAGATGCATAAGCTGAAAAAAAAAATCAATGCAAGGAGAAAACAACTAGCAGGCTGTCCTTCCCAGAGGGTAGCATGAAGCCACTGTCCCCAACCTTTCCCTGACAACTCGCCTCCAAGCAAAATTAGGTCAGATGTTTCCTGAGGACAGAAGTCATAAAAGGCACAGCTTCAGTGACATCCACAAAATCCCCAACTATCACATTGCCTTGATGATGGGGCTGTGAGAGGCTTGTGGTCTGATTGCTATCAGCTGCTAAAGACCTTCTCTCTCTCTCTCTCTCTCTCTCTCTCTCTCTCTCTCTCTCTCTCTCTCTCTCTCTCTCTCTCTCTCTCTCTCTCTCTCTCCTCTCCCTGCTTTCTTGGACCGCTGGAGATCTGCTTGGTGCATCCCAGTCCTCTATTCTAGCCACCCACACATAACTCTCACCCTAAAGGCTCCAATAAAATATTTAGAGGTTGAGCGTAAAAGCATTCACATGGGTACAAAAATCAGTGGTGGATGGTTATGGCAGGTTGATCCTTTCTGCCGACTGTATTATCTATTGCTGTGTAACAAATTACCCCCCAAATTTAGCAGCTTCATACAGCAAACATTTGGCATCTCCCAGTTTCCATTTGCCCAGAATCTGGCACGATTTAGTTGGGTGTCTCTGGCTCAGTAACCCTGGAGAGGTTGAGGTTGCAGTGAAGCTGTTGGTGGGAGCCTTGGGCTCATTGTGCATGCAATCTGCTTCCAGTTTTTTGGTCGTCATGGGCATGTGGGCGGCCCCCAATTCCTCTCCTAGGGGCTTGTTTCTAAGGTAAGCAGTCTAGTATAGAGCAAGAGAGTGTCCCCTAGAAAGAAGCTGCAGTAGTCTTGTCACCTACATCAGATGTAACATTCCACTACTTCTTCTATATGCTATTTGATGGAAAGGACACACTAAGTTCAAGCTTACACAAAGGTGTGTATACCAGGAGGGGAGGATTACTGGAGGTGATCCAGGCTGCCTTCAAAAAGTCAAATTACCTCTCAATTTTTCCCTTCTCCTTTATATTTCCTTAATTAACTAATTCAGTGGTAATTCATGGAGCATCTATGGAGTGTAATGCCTTGTGCTACATACCATGAGAAATGCAAAAACACTTAATAACAGAACTCCTTACTCCCTTTGAGGGATCCAAGTCTATGGTGAGATAAGACAAGGTGACTTATAACCAGGCTGAAGGCATTTGAGCACTTGGGCAGAAGAACAAAAATGCTGGGCTGATCTCGAAGAGGGAGCTAATTCTTTTGGGGGAGATAGATCAGTAAAAGTTTCCTTCATTCTTCCCATTCCACGAATAGGATGAAAGGAAGAAAAAGAGAGAGGTGAGAGGGAAGAACCAAAAGAAGAGAGGAAAGGAGGAGAGAATAGTGCCAAAGGTAACTTCCTAAATTCACTTGTAATGAGTCTCTACAACATAAATAAGTAACTTAGTTTAGCATTCAGAGCTTCCCACCTGTCTCTTCTGTTACATTCCTTACCCTAACCCTACCTCTGACACTTAACATTGAAGTAAATAATTAGTAGATGCAGGATTTTAATCTGATCCTCCCAGTTTCTACAGCTGCAACCAGATCACCCAGTTCCCCAAATCAATGTAACTGGACAACTGGTCAACCGGGGGAAGAAAGAGTGAGTGACCTTCACTCCAGAGACTCCAGCTGCCGTGAATCGGGGGTGGCAGAGCCAGGGATGAGAGGGAGGAACTGAACAGAGCTGAACAGTTCCCTTGGGGACGTGCCACTTTGAGGTTCTGACAGGACCTTTGAAAGATTAAGGTCAGTGTGACAGAAAAAGACGGGAGATAGTAGAAGATTTTCAGAGCTGCCTAACGAAGGAACGACTAAAATGATAGTTGTAGTTGAAATTTCTGATATTGACAAAAGCAACATCGGTAACTGTGGTCCACATATAAAAGAGTGAAAGGGGTAACCAACAACCGCAGGTGGCTACAGTCTATTGTGGGTGGCTGCAAATGATTTTTCATTGTTTAATGCAAAATAGTAGGTAACCATGGAGACATTTTTCAATAATCACAGGACTCTTTCCAGTTTAACTCAACTTGGCGATGGTGGTGCTGGGGGAAGAGGGGGGGTCTCTTCCCATCAAAAACTATGGAAGTCTATACAACTTGCTATGCCACTTGTGGCAGGCTGCCACTTAGAGTGTCTCCAGTGTCCCCACCTCCTGGTATGCACAGCCTTCAGTAAGGCCTCTCCCTGAGTGTGGCCTGGATTTAGTGATTTGCTTCAAGCAAATAGAATGTGGCAGAGAAGATGAATGTCATTTCTGAGATTAGGTTACAAAAAAGACTGTCTTGGGCGCCCCCTCTGGCTCATTTGCTCCCTTGCTCTGAGCAAAGCCAGCTGTGTCCTGTTGTGAGTTGCCCTGTGGAGAGAGGCCCATGTGACAAGGAACTGATATCTTTGACCAACAGACCCAAGTCCTGCCAACAGCCACAGGAGTGCACTTGGAAGAGCATCATTCCCTAGCAGACCTCAATATGATCACATCCCAGGCCAATATCTTGATTGCAAGCTTGTCGGAGACAAGCATCCAGAGCAGAGGCATCCAGCTAAGTCATGCCTGAATTTCTGACCATCAGAAACAATAAAATAACACATGGCTACTTGTGTGTGTGTGTGTGTGTGTGTGTATGTGTTTTGTTTTGTTTTTTAATGCAGTCTCCCACTACCACAAATTATGCAGTCAAGTTTCCCACATCCAGAGTGCACTGGATAAGCCTCACCCTGGGAAACCACCTTCATGATCATGGCATCTCCCCTGATACATGGCTATTATTTTAAGTCATTGATTGGGGCAATTTGTTACAGAGCAACAGATAACTAATGCACCGCGTCAAGCCCTTCAAGGTGAGACAGACGTGGAGTTACTGTCTGGGTTGCTGACAGGGAGCTGGAGCAGAACATCTCAGAGAACTCGAATTGAGGTGGAATGAACCTCTTACACATCAGCTTCGCATAGATACATATAGTCACTGATTGGGATCAGAATTTATAAAGCTTTGGGAGTGTTTTGGTTTTTTTTTTAACATTATAGATATTGCTGAATTTGGTTTTGTGTCATTAAAGACAGATGGAGAATTCCCTACAATTAAACAGCCCCAATACAAGGAGGGCATGAATTAGCACAGGACACTAACTGAGGCTGAGAAATG
Organism: Murina feae; assembly: GCA_004026665.1. Lineage (NCBI taxonomy): Eukaryota > Metazoa > Chordata > Mammalia > Chiroptera > Vespertilionidae > Murina > Murina feae. The sequence continues at coordinate 11,664 of PVJC01035574.1, forward strand.
AAGTAAAGGAAATCACTCAAACAGGATTAGACTGTAGGCAATTCCCTTAGCTTCTCTGGAAAGAGCTTCCACCCAAATCTCAAGTCAGAACATCTTAACTAATAAAAGAGTAATATTGAAATTAACCATTTCTCCGGGATGGAGTAAACCACACCCACCAGCCAATCAGAGTAGCTGCATGCAAATTAGCCCAGCCAAGATGGCAAGCCTCCGTGTGTCCGCCGCCACCATCTGTTGCCTTCCTGCAGGCCACACAGGAGCGGCAGGGTGGGGAGCGGGAGGAGCGAGCCGTGATCGATTTCAGGCGGTAGGCCCCGAACCTGGGAACCGGGGAGTGTGGCCACCCAGACCCACCCAGGAATCCCAGCGGCTGCCCTGGCCAGCCCTGGACCAGCAGGGCTGAGGACCTGGGAACTGGGGGGCATGGCCAGAGAGACCTACCTGGGAATTCCAGCCCCTGCCCTGGCTGACCCTGGACCAGCAGGGCTGCCAACCTGGGAACCAGGGGGCATGGCCAGACAGACCCACCCAGGAATTCCAGCTGCTGTTCTGGCCTATGCTGGGCTGGGGCCATGGCTGCCAAGGAGGGGATGAGGGTTCTCAAGCCATCAAGGACCCCGCAGGCATCGCCCAGCAGCACCGGCTTGCCCATCTCCGTAGTGTGGAACAGACAGGCCTGGCAGAGAGCAGAGAACCAGGTGCAGTGGGTCCAAGCCATCAGTAGCACTTCTCCTGAGTGCTCCCAAATCAGATGAAGTCCAGGTCCGGCTGAGGGACCTCCCCGCTTGCCCTCCTCCTCCCCCACCTGCACCCTCACCCCAATTTACCTGTGCATGAATTTTGTGTACCGGGCCCCTAGTATTAGGAATGAAGCCAGAGTATCATGGCTGTGGTAGCTGCACATGAATTGCAGTGTGTGGGTGTGTGCTACACACCGCAGATTCCAGAATTAACCCAAGGCTGGTCACTGGTAGGATGTGCATGTCCAAACAGCCATCAGAGATCAGCAGGGTCTGTATGAAAAGGAGCCTACCTGTGTCTGCAATGCCTCTTCCAAGCTGATAATTCATGTACCATCAGCGAGCACGTGAGGTAGGTGCTGTTACTATTCTCACTTTGAAAAATGAGGAAACTGAGGCGCAAAAACTTTAAATAACGTGTCAAGCACCTGCTAGAACGTGGTAGAACCAGGATTTAGGGCAGGCAATCTGGCTTCAAACCCACTTGTTACCACTACTTTAAAATGGATTTCTGATAAGCCTCTTTACGAAGAGTGAGCCAAAGAGTTGGTAACTTTTTAACCTTTCAGGTAAGTAAAAGACAAGAAAAAAAACTTACCTCTTGGGACAAGAGAGGTAGGGTGGGCGGCACTCTTTCTTTCCAGAACTACTCCCCGTTCTGATTTACCCAGCTCTGTGCTGTAGAAAACTCACCTGGGTGAACTGCAACAATGTTCACTTTTGGCCCTTGGTTTCCGGTTAGATTTTGCCAACAGGGGGCACATGCAGGAGTGTGGGCAGGGGGAAAGCCTTCCGCTTTTTGTCTTGTCCAACATCCTCTCTCTCTCCGGAAGCCCAGAGCCTCTGCCTTGCAGTTCTGTCAGGTCCTAGTCACCACTCTCTACCCTGGCCCCTTAAGTCCAAAACAAAGTGTGGTAGCCAGTCTGAAGGGCATTGCAATATCCCTCTTGAGTCCTAACCCTGGTGCATCTGTATACAGTCTTTTTATTAAACTTTATTCTTTTGTTTGGATGTATCCATTGCCTTCTGCTAAGACCTGCTGCAGATCCTAGGGCTTACCTTCCACATCCAGGAACCTTGCCTAAAAGTTTGGGGGAAAGAAGATTTCAAAGAGAGCACTGTTCATGTCATTCCTGTATTCTTCCCATCATCCCCCCTGTGGTCTTGAGTCAAGTTATCATGGAAAGAGGGACATAAGGGCTCCAATAAAATGAAAGATTGTATCACCAGAGGTAAATGAGAAAGAAAAAAAATAAGAGGTGACCCAGTGGACAAATATAAGATTATTAGGGACCCAGTGCATGAATTCATGCAACTTGAACAGAACTGTGGGCCTAGAGGCTGTGGTGGGCACAGGGAAGGGTCTTGAACCCATCCTCCACACCCTGGCCCAACCCCTCCCACCAGGGCCTCCAGCGCCCTGTCTGCCAGCAGCCCCACTCCCGTCACCACCGCTGCTGCCGGTGCCGCCGCTCTCACACACGCTGATGGAGCGGACCCCACTTGAACCTGCTGACGGCTAGGAGTGATCAGCGCCGGGCACTGGCAGTGGGTGCGAGAGGTGGCTGTCAGCCCCAATTGCCCCTCAAGAGTAGGAGGAGGTGGAGAAGCCCTGAAGGGTGATCAGGACAGCACGCGCCGCTCACTCCCATTGACAGCGCGGAGTGACTGGGGCTGGCACTGTCAGCAGATGCAAGCACCTGGCTTGACCACTGCATGTGGGAGCAAAGAATTTTCAGTAACCACCAGAGGCTTACCCCGATAACAGTGAACGTGCCCCACCTTGTCTGATGCTCCCACTCACCTGCTCCACCATCCTGCTGCGGCTGATGCCTGCCGTGTTCACTCTGGTGGTCATAGTGACCGGTTGTTCTGTTGTTCAGTTGTCCCACTGTCTGGTCTATTTACATATTAGGATTTCATATATATAGATAATAGCTACACAGGAACAGCTTTCAGACAAGGCCGGGGTCCCTTAAATATTTAGATTTATAGGACTTCTTTTTTAGCTCTTTTGCTGTAAAAGACTATAAACCATCACTGTGACCAATTATCTGTGATTGTGATTTCAATTGATGTGACCCTGGGGGAAACTAACAAAACACATATTTATGCTGCTGTAAATAATTGTTCATTTGGATAATGTTCAGAAGTAAAATAGCTCTTTTAGGTGTACTAATAAGGAAAATAGGTTATACACAGCTGATAATTAGTCAAAATCCTGGTGAGCCAGAATAAAGAATTTTAGAAGGGAAAAAACCTAGATAGCTGGTGTTGTGGTAGTCAAAGAATTTAAGTGTCTTTCATTTGTAATGAATCTCCATATAGCTCATGTGAGAAGGATAATGTTAGTCACCTCACTGAGCACTAGAGCCTGAGCACAAGGAGAATGAGAATGGTCCAAGTTCACTAAGAAATCCTTAACTCTTATTGCTCAGTCTCACTCTGAAATTCATTTTCATAAGCCAGGGTCAGCAAACTACAGCCAACAGGCCAAATCTGAACCCCTGTCTATTTTTGTAAATAAAGTTTTATTGGAACACAGCCATGCCCATTTGTTTTCATATTGTCTATGGCTGCTTTCACACTACATTGTCAATGTTGAGTAGCTACAGAAACAATATAGCCCACAAAGCCTAAAATAATGCTATGTAGTCCTTTATATAAAACTAGTGCATGAATTCTTGCACTGGTGGGGGGTCCCTTAATGTGGCCTGCGGGTATTGGGCCAAAACTGGCAGTCTAACGCCAAATGCTGCTCCTGCCTGCCGCTCTCACTCATTCTGGCCCTTCGACGTCTGCTGCAGGCTTGTGCCCAGTCAGTCCTGATCAGAAGAGGCTCACGTCCCCATAGCAGTGCTCACCAGCTATGAGCCCTGCATTTGGCGCCCACCCCAAAGGGGTTGGGGGGAGCAGGACACAATCGGCCCTCCAGGTGGGTGGTGAGATGCCCTTGCTGGCTCAGGATCCAGTTCCATCCCATTGATGTTCACGCTGGTTGTCGGGAGCAACCTGGCAGCCACTTTTATATTGTTTCTTCCTTATGGAGTATCTAGGGAGGGGAAGTAGCTATGTGCCTGAGGCTGATTCTCTGGATATTGGACCTGCAGGAATACTGAGGGAGTGAATGGCTGCTGCCAAGCTGATGGGCCACCAGGATGGATCAGTCAACTGAGCAGCACTCCCACAATGGAAGCACACTAACCACTAGGAGGCAACTCCTGCATTGAGCGTCTTCCCTCTGGTGGTCAGTGTGCGTCATGGCAATCAGTCAATCTGTCATTTGCTCATTCAGTCATTCAATTGCTAAGGCTTTTATATATATATATATATATATATATATATATATATATATATATATAGAGAGAGAGAGAGAGAGAGAGAGAGAGAGAGAGAGAGAGAAGTTTGTGAATCCCTGATCTAGTCTATCAATAGCTATTTTTCTTGCCTTTCTTAGAATTCTAATCACAAAATGCATTGCACTAATTTTCCATTTCTTCCTTAACCTTAGCTAGATTATTTACCTGATTTTATGGAGATAAGTAATCTAGCTAATACTGGACTGCACAACTCAGAAATAACAGGATAGAAAAGAACAAATCTAAGACAACAGCTAGAGACAGATGTTCATCTACTTCAAAGAAAAATCACTTTATTTTTCCTAAACTTCTATTGGATTGTAATAATTCCTTCAAGCTTTAAAACTATGAGTTGAAGGGTCTAAGGTATACTACTTATAAATGACTAATGTTTTATATTGAAAAAAAATTTAAATAATCAATTTAAAGAAAACACTGATAACAGTGAAATAATTGTCTCAAAACTGTTCTTTTCCATATTAATCTTCCAAAACTCACATTTTAGGCATACCAATTTTCTACCCAAAGCTTTCAAATATTTCTTCTGTCCAGTGATCCAGAACCATCTATACTAATAATAGACAAATATGTAAATTGACCATCCCTCTGTGATGCCCACAGCCAATCAGGAGTGAGTATTCAAATTAACCCAACAAAAATGGCAGGCCTGTGGGCAGCAAACATGCATGCAGGCACCAAGCAGTTGGAGGTGGGGTGGGATGCCCACCTGCCTACTGTATCGCCAGGGCAATGTGGCAGGCATCCCTGGTACCCCACCCACTCTGAGCCTGTGGCCAGTGCGCGTGTGTGCTAGTGCCAAGCAGCCAGGGTCCCGGGGATGCTACTGGAGTGTCTGGTCCTGTCAGCCTGGCTTGGGGGCAGCTGGAGTTCCCAGTCCTTTTGGTTTCCTCAGACCCTGGACTGGAAGCAGAAACCAAGAGTGCAGGGAGCACCAGGAATGCTGGGAATCATAGTTCTGGTGGCAGATGCATTGCAGGATCTCCTAGACACTAGAGCAAAGTGACCCTGGAACAAGTTACTGTTGTGGGTTGGGGATGGAGGGAAAGCAAAGGGAGAGACGTAAGTAAAGTCAGTGTTGAGAAAAAAATTAAAAGGAAGATATTCTGCATCTTCTAGGAAATCTCCACCAATGGACCAAAGAAAAAAGAAGACTTTTATTATTCTGTGAGCACCAAACCAAACTGGGTTGGGGTCTCAGATAATTCGCTCATGTGATTGTAAAGCCAGACAGAAACTCCTGGATTGGAGAGGACTCCCCTAATGGCTCTCAGATGGTGCAGGTCAGGCTGAGGGACCCTCCGATCATGCACAAATTTTGTGCACCAGGCCCCTAGTCTATATATATATATATATATATATATATATATATATATATAGAGAGAGAGAGAGAGAGAGAGAGAGAGAGACTAAAGGCCAGATGCACAAAATTTGTGCAATGGGCTCAGCCCTCACAGCCCCGGCTGGCCCTTGCAGCCCCTCGCAGCTTCAGCCAGCCCTCTCAACCTCAGCCAGCCCTCGCAGCCCTGGCTTTGTCTGGAAGGTTGTTCTGCTGTTCAGTCTACTTAACATAGTAGCTATTTATTATATAGAATATATATAGCTGTGTCCAACTGTCTGACTGGTCACTATAACATGCACTAACCACCAGGGGGCAGACATTCAATGCAGGAGCTGCCGTGATGTGCACTGGCAATTTACAGAGAAACAGCACTACAGACCTAAAATAGCAATACTAAAATATTTCTTCTAATTAATTTTCTTTCAGTGTGCATGAATTCATGCACTGGGCCACTAGTAGATAGCATATGAATAAAAATAACCTTAGAAATAAAATTTCAAAAAGATCCCTGCATTGTAATAACATTTATATTAAGTTTTGAAACATTAAAAAAGCAGGATCTGAGTTCTAGAGTTACCAAATTATAAGATTTAAAAATTATTTAACAACAACAACAGCAACAACAACAACAACAACAAAACACTAGGTATACAAAGAAACAGAAATGAATATTCCATATAGAGGAATAAAATTAATTGACAGAAAATGTACCTGAAGTAGTCCAGATGTCAGACTTACTGGACAAAGATTTTAAAACTACCTTAAAGATGCTCAAAGAGCAAAAAGTGTTTATAACAAAGAAAGGAAAACAATGTTGAATAAAATAAAAATAGCAATCTAAACTAATAAAAGCGAAATATTAAAATTAACCGTTTCTCCGAGACAGGGTAAGCCACGCCCACCAGCCAATCAGAGCGGCTGTATGCAAATTAGCCCAGCCAACATGGCGGCCGCCACTCCCGGACCTGAGTAAACAGCCCTTTCCATTGCGGCAGGAGGGAAAGTGAAGCTGAGCCCCTCAGCTCAGCTCTGA
>PVJC01035575.1:7922-18304 GCA_004026665.1 Murina feae
GAGTATAGAGGAGAGCTAAGAGATTCTAATGAGAAACTGGAGAGATAAGCTGTTCTTAAATCAGCTTTGTAGACTCGGGAGCGAGGCAACATAGTCCTCTTAGTCACACAGAGTAAAACGGGCCTTAGGAAAACAGGCTCCAAATGTGATGCTAGATGAAGAGCTGAAAGCATGCAGGAGGTAAGGGCAGAGTTTATGACCACGCAAGGCAGGATCTCAACCCAAAGACAAAGGCAGAAATATGAGTGTTATCAGATGGAAGGTAGGACTCTAACCCAGTCTACACAGTATGCAGGACTTACTAAACGTAGATTACATGCTAAGCATTAGGAACTGTTCCAGGCACAAGGGATTCAGTCATGAACAAAACAAAAGCTCTGCCCTCATGCAGCTTACTCCTCTAGAGAAATGCAGATAATGAAGTAAACAATTTTTTAAAAATTTACAACACTAAGAGGTGATTTATACTACAGAAGAAATAATACAGGGCAATTTGGGAGTGACTGTAGATAGGGTTCGGGAGAGGCCTTTCAGGGAACGGTGGTGACATTTGAGCTGCAACCTAAAGAATGAGGCAGAGGCAGCCATGCGAAGATATGAGGAAGACTATTTTAGGAAGTAGGAAATGCAAGGACTCTGTAGGAGAAACCTGGCAGTGGCAGTTTCAGGTAACAGAAGGAAGTGTGAAATGATTTCAGATGAGAAGGAATTAGATCATGTGGGGCCAGTGGGACAGGTGGAGAAGTCTAGATGTTATCATAAAGTACAATGTAAAGCTATAGGAGGTTTCAAACTAGAAAATTATACAATCCTGGTTTTTGTTTTTAAAAGAGCACTCTGTCTGCTCTGTGAAGAATAGATGGAGGGGTGGGGGCAGGAGCAGGGAGGATTCTTTGGGAGGCTATTACCATGATTCAGTGGAGTGATAATGGTGGCTCAGAGCTGGAGAAAAGGCAACACACTGGAAATCTGTTTTGAGTATAAGAACCTCCAGCACTCAATGATGGATTGGATGTGGGGGTAAGGAAAAGAGAACAATTGAGGGTGATTCCTAGGTTTTTAGCCTTAGTGACTGGATACAGTTATTAACATAGAGAAAGAAAAGAGCAAGACAGTTTTCAAGAAAGAAAGCCCAAGTTGCTTTTAAGCTCTGTTCGTTTAAGATACCTATTATACCTTCAATGCTGGTTAGGCATCTGGCTACAAGTCTAGAGTTCAAGAGAAAGGTCAACACTAGAGACACTTAATGGGGGAGAGATCAGTGTGTACAGACAGTATTTGAAACCATGGGGCCAAATGAGAGCTCCTGGGTGGAGAAGAGAAGTAAATAAAGAGTGACAGAAAAGAAAAGTGAGTGGCCTATGGTTGGCCCATGGTCTCCCCAACCCTTAGAGGCTAGGAAGAGATGGATGTAAGAAGTAGATAGTGAAAGAGAAGAAAAGTGAGGTAATTTGGTGACAAGGAAGCTTAAGGAAGGACTATAGCAATGACCATCAATCAGGAATCCAGAAGGGCCATGTGGGCAAAATCTTAGGTCTGTATCCTGGACCAATACAAGACTCTGAAGAGAGTCTGTGATTGAGGGCACAGATATATGGATCCCAGAACACTCTGCCTTAGAGAAGCAGTCCATAGGTCTCTTTGGCAGCCGAGGAGAGAGTGAAACCAGGAACCCAGATTGTAACAAGACATACAGATAATTCCTTTCTGACAGAACTTTGATAAAATCATTGCATGAGCGAGTTGAGGAGGACTGCTTACATTCATTCTGCCTTTGTCAGCATCAGCTTAGGATTTGTGCTATGTTTGAGCCCACATTCCAACATTAGTGGTGGGGATTGGGAGTAGGGTAACAGCATCAGCTAATCTTGATTTTCAAAACTTAGGAGAAACAGCAACAAGAAAAATGAGATATGGAATGACACAAGGGAGCCAGAAGTTTCAAGCCAAGAGGAACCAGGAGTTTGTAGAATGATAAGATGGTAGAATAAGTGGGCAAGCATTCAGGCAAACATCTAGGTGACAGGTAGTGCTCAGGAATAAAGGATAGTTTTACACTGATAGCCACCCAGTTGCCTTAACCTCAGTAGTAGAGCTAGCCCAAGAAGAAAAAAGAAGCCTACAATTGGAGTTGGGAGGGAAGGAACCAAATAGGAGATGTAAAATGCATAGTACAGTGCCAGACACATAGTATGGCTTCAGTTGATGACAGGCACATTCAGTAATTACCATTGTTTAACCAGAGCAAAGCCCCACTACCTATGGGAAAATCACAGATCTTTATACTAACTGCTTTCCAGATTCAAAGTCTACCCCCAGGTAATTTTGACCCCAAAGTTACTTTCTTTACAGAACAAACTTTGAAGTGGCATTTCAAGGTTTCTGCGGGGTCTTTGTGTACAGAGAACACAACTGTATGTCCACATCCTCTTCAAAAGTCAGATTCTCTTCCTCTGAGTATGCTTTCAACTCTGAGTCCAGCACCTAACAATGTTGTTAGGGAAGAAGATTAAATTAAAAAGCATTGGTGAGCCTTGGGATTATCTGTGGATTTCACTCATGCGAGCTCTATTTCCTCCCAGTAATACTGGTACCTAAGGAACGCCTGCTTAATATGTTGTGTTTGTTATATGAGCTTTTTAAGAGGCCAAGGAAAGAAACTCAGAACTTGGTTGTGGTGGAATTTAATACACTCTTCAGTGCCACCAGCAACCCCAGCTGCGCACATGTATTTTGAAAGAATACTTAACCGAGGTGAGCCACTGAGCTCGTCTTTGCTCAGGCTCAGAAGGTCTCCTCTGAGAAGGTATCCTCTCCTTACATCAACTCCTCACACCTTCTCCGTGTAATACAGACAATGTAAGTGTTTTTCAAACAGCAGATCTCTAAGTTCCTCCAAGGACTAGATAAACCTAGTTAATGTGAGAATCTTGGGGAAACAAACCTCTCTGAGGTAGAACTACCAGCCTGACCTGCTGCCCGGAATTATATTTCATCATGTGCCCAAGGCTTGAACTTGCTGCAGAACTGGCTTCTCTCCCTTCTCTGTGAGGGTCAAAACTGTGGGATATCATTTAGTTCAATGCATTCATGTATTGGTCTAAGCAATGTACAGAGCGAAGCAAGCCAATGGCAAAACCCAAGTGCGCTAGATGCAAGGAGGCAGATGCTAACGGTGTCCAAGACCACACATCTGAATGCCTATGTTCGTCCAGCAAAATCTACGTGGGTGCCTCACTTCCCAGTGAGAAGTGCAGAGGATGTGGAAACAGTCCAGGGGCATGCTCTGTGGATAGCTAGCTATGCGACACCAACCTAGAAAAGGCACGTTATCTTTATAAGATAGCACATTCAGAAAGTTCTGAGGTCAACATTTAACTCTCTTTCTAAATCCTGTGTGGTGAACAGGGTTGCAGGAAATCCTAAAACACCCACTGTTTTCTTTATATTGGCATTAACAGGCAACATGAAGGGTTTATGAGAAGTTTGTTGGAAAATTTCCACTTTGAACAGCAAGAAATTAAGTGTGTCTGTTCGCATTTCCCCCTCCCTCACTCCCCTTCAGAGAGGCGAGTTTACTCTTAAGTGGAAAAGCAAACAGCCACAAAAGTATTGCCATGTGCAAAGCCACTGGGTATGCTCCGGCCTTCAGGTAGAGTCTCGCAGGTTTCCAACCACAGCCAGTTTACCTTCCAAGCATCAGTCCACACTCATGATTGTTACCGTACACCTGTATGCCATTCAGAGGTTCACCCAGCTCAAGCAAATTATATTTTAAAACTGCACTGATAAAAAAAAAAAAAAAAAAGTTCAGGGAAAGGGATTTCCTAGCTCTCAAATAAAAATGTGCAGTGGAGCGCTTACTAAGTAAACAGAAAACATGGGCAGCTGAGAAATCAATTTAGCTGAACAAACAATGTTCCATGTAATGAACTACTAATTATCCTTTTATGCCATGTCAGTCTGAGTGATTACAGAGCTGTGCCGTTTAATTTGACGTTTGAGCATTGCCTTGCTCCATTAGTTTCATATAAAGCTACAACACATTCAAAAAAGGAGGGGGGTTCTGTATTTATCTGGAACTGAGTAAGCACCTGTAGTAATAATAAGAGGAGCATCTCAGAATCTTTTTTAAAGTATGTTCTTCACATGAGGATTAATAAAGCATGGAGAACCTAAGGGAGTGATGAGATCAAACCGGGGGTCTTACAGTCAGTGGAGGAAGCACCTTGAGGCGATGGCTTGTGCTGGCTCATCACAGTAACGCCAGCCTTTGAAAATGCCAACACCTTGTCCTAGCTGGTTTGGCTCAGTGGATAGAGTCCCAGCTCGCAGACTGAAAGGTCCCAGGTTCAATTCCAACCGGCACATATTTCAGTTGCAGGCTTTATCCCCAACACTAGCAACGAGTTGATGTCTCTCACATCCATGTTTCTCTCTCTCTATGTCTTTCCTTCTCCCTTCCACTCTCTCTAAAAATCAATGGGAAAAATATCCTCCGGTGAGAACAACAAAAATAAAATGCCACCACCTTCATACTGAAACCTACCCCATTCTCTAGTCCAGGCTCCAATCAGTGGCAGAACTGTGGAGCCAGACTGCAGGAGGAGCAGAGTTGGGGTACAATAAGGAAGGCTTTTTTTTTCAAACTAGACTCATTAAATTATACAATTTTTTAAATAAATCTGTGTTGTAGTGAGAATATGATAGAGGAGGAAATGGGGGTGAGAAACTGTCACTTCACCTGCTTTTCACATCCTATCAAGTAGCAAGTGAAATAGCTGAGGGAGGAAATGGCAATCTGGAAATCTTTTTTAAGTCCATCCACTTCAAAAAATTCATGTCTAGTTCCTGCCATGCACCAGTGCTGTGTGTCCCTCAGGGACGTGGTGGCCTTTAATACCTAGGCCATCTTCTGTTTGTTCATATTACTGAGCAAGAAAAACTGTCCTCATAAGGCAGTGGTTCCCAGCTCTGGCTGCACATTGAAATGACCTGGGACCTACAAAAAGAACACATACACACACACACACACACACACACACACACACACACACATCCGTGGATCCCATCCCCAGAGACTTTAATTTGATTGGTCTGAGGTGTCATAGAAGATTTTAAAGCTCCTCCAGTGAATTTCATAGAAGCCACGGTTGCGATCCACTGCTCTGTTGACTAAGGTTGTATCTTCAAATTATGCCTTTTACTCAATCCACAAATGTTTATTGAGTAATTGGGCAGTACTTACATGGTGTGGGGCAGATGTACAGTGGTGATCAAATGGTCCCGCAGAAAGGAAAGAATCACCACCCCTTCGGAAAGCATTACAGTTAGATTCGTACAGCACTTCAGAAAGGATGATCCCAACCAGTGCCCACCAGACTTCGGAGGGGAGGTTCCCCATCCCTATGTAACAGATGGGAAGTGAAGGCTGGCAAAATTAAGTGGCTTGCTTGAGGTCGAACATTTAGTAAGTGAAAAACTGGGATTTAAAAGAATCATGGAATTTTAGAGCCAGATGAAATCTCAGAGCTAACCTAATTCAAACTCTTCATTTTTGAGTTTGGGAGTTCCCTGAGTTCCAGAGAAATGAGTTAGGAAAGTTGCCTGAGTTGTGGAGAAATTCAATGAATTTTGAGTTAGAGAGTGCCCTGAGTTCCAGAAAAATTAAATGACTCAATCCACCAGTGGTCAAATGGCTTTTAAAACCCTTAGACTAAAGCCCAGTTTCCCAATTCCCAGTTCAATGTTTTGATCTGAGCAGTACATTCATTGCACCTCCAAATGTCACCTTTGGTCACTTGACAACTGAAAACAGGATATTCAATAAGAAACAGGTTCACTTCTCTTAGCCTCACATCAAACTGATAATTAACGAAACAAATCCACTGCTTGGCACTCGGTTTTTAAGGTGGCTAAGAAAAGTAAGTGCAGCAAAATATCAGACATATGTCCCAGCAATATCTTTACCAATATATTTCCTAAGACAATGGAAACTGGTCCAGGGGCTTAAGGGAACTCTGTACTATCTTTGCAACTTCTCTGAAAATCTAAAACTATTGCAAAATAAAAATGTTGATTAAAATAAAAAATAATTTTAGGTGCACTGAATGAGAGTTTAAGAGATGGCTTTCCTCACCTAGATATTTAAAAATATATTTTTATTTATTTCAAAGGGGAAGGGAGAGGGAGAGAGAAATAGAAACATCAATGATGAAAGAAAATCACTGATCGGTTGCCTCTTGCACACCCCTGACTGGGGATTGAGCCACCCCAAGCATGTGTCCTGACAGGGAATCAATCCTGGTCGTCCTGGTTCATAGTCGATGCTCAATCACTGAGCCACACCAGCCGTGCTCCTCACTTAGTTTTAATCATGATATTATTTACCTTCCCCCCCAAAATTTTATTCTTTGCTAATATGGCATACTGCCTGTACCCCATATTTGAGGATTTTCTTCCTATGGTCTCCTTAACTTATTCCATACACCAGGGGTGACAGTGGCACAGGGGTACCTAGAGTTCTCCCCAGAGGCTAGAAGGTACCACTAACAATTTTATCAGTGTTGTATATTCACCGTGTGGGGAAACAGAGCATGGTATCATTAGAACTCCATGAATCTCAGTGCTAAAGGACACAGCCTAGCTGCCATGTTCTGAGACATGAAGCTGCATCGTGTAGCCAGCATAACAAAGTGTTTCCATTGTGTAGGCAGCACCATTTTTACCGTCATGCTCTTACCACACTCACATGCATATTTTATGAACTTACTGAATGCAATGTGTTCTCTACATAGTACATATGTAGCCTCCAAGCACATTAAAAACAGCTGCTGCCCGCATCCCAGTCTGTTTTCCCAGCCTACAAGCCTAGTTCCCAGACCTGTCTTCCAAGACAGTTGCACTTAAGAAAAAGTGAATAAGTTATTAGCGAGAGGTATTTTGCTCCCATATCTTCAAGAGGATCTCTCTGAGCTCACTGAGGCTGAAAGGAGTCTAACTTCGATATGGAAGAAAAGAGAGCTAGCTTTCCTCACTTCCCACTCAGTCCAAAGAGAAACCAGCTTATGGTGAGTGTAGTAGTTTTGTTGCTAAATTACAAACCCACTTGGTTCTGATATGAGTGAGGCCCACTGTACTCATACCTCCCTCATCCCATAGGCAAAGAATGTTCTAGGAGCCTTCGAAACTACGGCTCTGGGAGGGGAAACAAAAATAGGAAGTTAAAAAGAAAACATGAAATGGGGCTTTTGAAAAAGCACCTTTTATCCAATTGGGTATGTTCTTCTGTCCCCGGAACAACATAAAGAACCTCAGCTTTGACCACCACACTAAGAAAATGTTTCAAATCAGTCCCCTCCATCACGCCTGCTCCTGGTTTTCCATGTGGCCAGAATGGGATTTCCATTCTATTATGTCCCAAGTTGGAACCTAGTGTCTGGGTGGTTCTGAATTTGGCCTGTGCTCAAACTTATCCTCCACTTAGCCTCCCACATCCTTGCGCTGGTTGCTTCTGTGCCTATTTCTCCGCTGGATTATAAGCCCCCATGGAGGAGAGAACCATGTCTTATTCATTTTTGTGTCCCTTGCGATGCCTACCACAATGCCTACTGAATAGCAAGTGTTCAGCAAATGTTGGTGAAGTATGTTTTATAGTTCTTCAAGTAGCAAGGCTTCCTGTGGAGCTGATTTATGGCTGCAGTGCCTGCAGTTACACCAATGCGGGGGTTGCAGCAGTGCTCATCAGAACTCAGCTGGAGGACCCTACGTTTCTCTTGCTCACCCTCGAAAGAGTAAAGCGTGATTCACTGGAGACAGGCGGTGATAGCAGCACCTCAGAAGTAGGTACCAAAGACAGAATTTTCCTCATCATTAAGCCAGAGGGATGTTATGGTTGTAAATTTTCTCCATGATGCAGAATTCATTAGCTGAAAAGTAATGGTACAAGTATGTCTCATAAAGGAGACATAATACCAGGGCATGTCCTGAAGGCCACGGGAAGACAAGTTCTTTTAGTATGATGATATATAGCTGACTTGCAAGTACAAGGCGAGTCACATCATTCACAACCACATGGTTTTACTGACAGCAAAACACAACAACAAACGCATGAGGAAACAGTCTTTCGTGTGAAGGTGGGGCAACATCTTCCAACCTGAGTCCACAAGGGATGGAGATGAAAGAAAGGCCTCGCTAGACTGGTCCACTCATCCACATCCCCAACATTCATTTTAGTTCTGTGCTCTCGGGCTTTCCTCAAACGCCACCCCCTTGTGGTCCTTTCCCGCAGAGCCATCCACTCACTCAGTCTTTTTTCTCCCACACTTATTTTGCTTTTAAAACATTTTTTTCCCTCCCATCAGAGCTTTACTTGGGCTAAGCATCCAGGTAGCTTGTCAATCATTAGCAATAAGCATTTATGTTCCTGGACTCTGAAGGTAGAGAAGTAGAAATAGTAGAGGACCTTTGCTAATTACCGGTCTCAGGAAAAGGGCATTCTGAATTAATCACACCCATTATACTGCTGTGATGAACCACTTACTAGCATATCTTTGGTTCAGATTCCTTCTTTACCTTAATTCTTATTATTTTTGTATTTATAAGAACTCCCCTTGTATTACATATATCTTGCTTATTAAATTTCCTTTGAGGGAAGACCCATGTCCCTAATATTTGTAATGGTATTCCACACCAGGGGTAGGGGAGAGAATGAAAAATACCAAAGAAATTTAGTGCTTTTATTCCAGGTCCATAACTTTGTAGATTTTTCATAAATCCTACATAAGATGCCTGTTAAATCATCTGGGGCATTTTGGCACCCAAATTTCAACAAAGTCATTATTTCCAGGTCTTAAGTTAAAATTCTCCTCTCTTTACAAGTGCAGGCATGCATGTATATCCTTCAGCCAAACTGGACAATTATGATCTCTTCTAATTTGGCTATCCTGTCTAGCCTTGTATGAATCAGATTTTTCCCCCCTGAGATTATGCTGCATAACAAACAAGCTCCAGAATCTCAGTGTTTCATAACAACTGACATTTAGTTTATACTCACAAGTCTGCATGCTGAAGTGTGCATAGTCTTAGCTGGGCTCATCTGGAGCAGCCTGGACCCAGGCCAGGTCACTTTC
Organism: Murina feae; assembly: GCA_004026665.1. NCBI lineage: Eukaryota > Metazoa > Chordata > Mammalia > Chiroptera > Vespertilionidae > Murina > Murina feae. Next base: position 17,054 of record PVJC01035575.1, read on the forward strand.
AGGTCTGCTTCCTTGTGCCTTCATTCTGGGTCCCAGGCTGAAGGAGCAACAGCTACCTGAGACAGGTTCTTCTGATGGCAGAGGGAAGAAGTTGCAAGAGGGCTAGCAGAAACTTCTCATGCCTCTTTGGAGGCCTGGACTTACAAGTATCATGATGTCACTTCCACCCACATTCCACTGGCCCAAGAAAGTCACACAGCAAAGCCTGAAGCCCCTGAGGATAAGGGAGTATGCTCCACCCCAAGCAGTTTGGGGACTGAAATGAATAATTGCTATTCAGTGATCTAATCTACTGCAAGCATCCACAGCTTTATCTTTACTACTGCATTTGACAGAAATGCCACAAACCTACCTATTTTAATCTGGCCCATTCTTCAAGACTCAGTTTAAATGTCACCTTCTCCATCAAACTCTCCTGGTCATGGGGCAGGTATGAAGCATTCTTTTTTCCCAATACCTTAATCTGTATAGCTCCAACATTGTTTATTATACACAGAATTCTATTACAGTCATTTGTCTGCGTGGTATCGCCTATAATAGCCTTGGCACCTTAAAAAGGGACTATGAACAATTTATATTTTTTTATTATGGACATCATCCAATGCTTTTAGCACAGGAAATTATCAGTTTATGTTGCATAAATAAATGAGTATATACACTTATTTGTGTATATGTGACTGTGTTGAAGGGAGGGGAGTCTGCATAGAAGAGGAAATATAATGATAAGGGTTTCAAGCTCTGGCATCAGACAGACCTTGATTCACATCCTGCCTTCTCTTCTCCTTGGCTGTGTGCCTTCTGAGGAGGCAACTTAAACTCTTTGTGCCTCAGTTTTCTCAACTATAAAATGGAGATCAAATCTATGTAAGGGTTGAGAACAAGACCAGCACTCAGTAAATTGGCTATTTTACTATTACTGCATACAGTCTGGTAAAAACATTGTTTCTCTTTTTATATACAGTGTGATGAAAATATTTTTTAAATAAGTACATAATGACAGCAACTAAAAGGGAACATATGTTAGAGTAGTAGTATTGTAAGCATCCTCGTTTTTATTTTCTTCATGGATAATATGGTTTTACTTATGCAACTAGAAAAATTAAACACTTCTTTTCCTTGGTGTTTAATCAACTCTGGGGTGGTGATATCCATATGGACCTACCGCTCCATGGAAATGACTTTTTGAACAGATGCTGCATGTCAGACCCATTACAAATACTTTTTTCTAATTGTTGTAACAACCCTACAGGG
>PVJC01035576.1:5000-18178 GCA_004026665.1 Murina feae
ATATCAAAGCAAGAATTTTTAGGGGTGAAAAGGACAGGTTTTAGGAAATTTTAGAAATCAAGGGGACCATGGAAGAAACACAAAACTGCAGAGCAGGGTATATTTCCATAGACTAGGGGAGCTAAAAAGCTGCAACAGGTATATTTCCATAGAAGGAGGAGCTGGGAACAGCAAAAGGTCTATATTTACAAAATAAAGGGGAAGAATCCCTTCCTCCAGAAGGAGAAGAAGAAAACCCAAAACAAATAGGAAAACAATAAGGATGGGGGTGGGAGGGCGTGTAGAACCTCACATGTCCCATATGAGGTTCCACCTTTGAACTCAGGAGTTACTCTAGTAATCAGTCTAAGGGAGTAGTGACAAATCAGAGGGGATATCAAGGCACCAAGATCTGCAGACTTTATAACCCATAGGGAAAAAGAGCGCAGTGGGACCCTTTCTTCTTCCCCATGTTGGAGTCCATTCTGTGAGACTCTTCTCCCTCCTTGTGTGGGAATCTGTACTTGTTTTTTAATAAATTTCCACTTTTGCTATACCATCATCTGTCCATGGATTCATTCTTTAACTATGTCAGATAAAGTGTCAGGGTTCCAGTCCAAAAATTCCATTTAAATATGAATACCTAAACATAAATATCAGTACCAATGGTTTATGGTATTTTTCCATCTCCTGATATATTTCACAGAATATGAAAGTTACTAAAAGTACCAAAGTCTATATAACTCCCTAGTTACTGTCCAAAATAGATAGTAGAAAGAACCAAGATGGCGGCATAAGGCATATACCTAAATGCGCAGCCTCCCACAACCACATTGAAAAATACAACTATAAAGCTAAACAGCCATCCTCCAGAACCAAGGAAATGGAAGCTTTACAACTAGAAGGCAAGAGAAGGAGTGCATTGAGACTGAGTAGAAGTTCTCAGCACCAAAACTGAGAGGTATGAACACAGGTGAAACGGTGGTGGTGGCGGCACCTGGAGCAGAGGCTTATAAGGGATTGCAAGCTCCAGGGTCGCACTGAACTTGGTGCGGGCTGTCTGGCAATGGGGCAGAAGATGTATGGCTTCTAGCAGAGCTGTTTGCAGCAATCACTGATGCAGAGCTCTGAGACTCAGACCTCAGGGGCACGCAGACGCCAGGGTGTGGAGCAGACATCTTGGGTTGCTCTGCCCCTGTGATTCTGAGACCCTGCCCCACCCAATTTAAAACCCCACCCAAGCTGTGCACCTGTCTGCTTACAGCCTAACTTAACAGACTGCAGCTAGGACAGAAAACACCACTCTATCAATGCAGGGAAGCAGCCAAAATGCGGAGACAAAGAAACAGATCACAAATGACAGAAATGGAGGAAAGCAAATGACTGGATATAGAGGTCAAAATCACAGTTTTAAGGTTTTTCAAGAATTTTCTAGAAGCCACTGATAAATTTAGTGAGACCCTCAGTAAATCTAGTGAGACCCTCGAGGATATGAAAAAGGACCAACTAGAAATTAAGCATACAATGACTGAAATAAAGAATATTATACAGAGATCCAACAGCAGACTAGAGGTTTATAAGAATCAAGTCAAAGATTTGAAAAATGAAAAAGTAAAAAGCACCCAACTGGAAAAGAAAAAAGAAAAAAGAATCCGGAAATGTGAAGAAAGTGTAAGGAGCATCTGGGACAACTTTAAACATACCAACATCTAAATTATAGGTGTGCCAGAAGAAGAGAGAGAGCAAGAGATTGAAAACCTATTTGAAGAAATAATGACAGAAAACTTCCCCTACCTGGTGAAAGAAATAAAATTACAAGTCCAGGAAGTGCAGAGAACCCCAAACAAAAGGAATCCAAGGAGGACCACAGCAAGACACATCATAATTAAAGTGCCAAGGGCAAAAGACAAAGAGAGAATCTTAAAAGCAGCAAGAGAAAAACAGTTAGTTACCTACAAGGGAGTACCCATATGACTGTCAGCTGATTTCTCAACAGAAACCGTGCAGACCAGAAGGGAGTGGCAAGAAATATTCAAAGTGATGAATAGCAAGAACCTACAACCAAGATTACTCTATCCAGCAAAGCTATCATATAAAATTGATGGTCAGATAAGGAGCTTCATAGACAAGAAAAAGCTAAAGGAGTACATCACCACCAAACCAGAATTACTTGAAATGCTGAAGGGCATTCTTTAAGAAGAGAAAGAAGAAGAAAAAGGTAAAACATAAAAATTATGAACAACAAAGTGACAACAAATACATATCAATCAACAAGTGAATATAACAATTAAGTCAATAGAAATACCTGATGAACAGAATAAATTGGTGAATAGAACAGAAGTAAGGGCATAGAAAGGGAATGGACTGACAATTCTCAGGGGAAGGGGGTGTGAGGGGTATGGGAAGAGACTGGACAAAAATCTTACATCTATGGATGAAGACAGTGGTGGGGGTAAGGGCACAGGGTGGCGAGGGGAACCAGGTGGAGGGAAGCTATGGGAGTTTAAAAAAAGAACCTCTGTAATAATCTGAACAATAAAGATTTAATAAAAACAAAGAGATAGTAGTAGTGACTACTACAAAAATCCCATTAGATTTAGATATGAAATAAATGATACATTAAATGTGCAAGATATTTTAAGTCAAGGAAACCTTGGACAAACATTTAAAACACTAAGAATAAATCTACCCAATATTTGTACTTAATATAGGCTCTACATCCATAGTGCAATAAATTTTAAATTAAAGGTAAGTAAAGGAAAAGGGAGTGCAAGAAGAATAATTATTGTAGATGAAATCATATTACTAGAATCACCATCCTCCGTCCAAAAATACTCTATTATCAAGTCCCACTCACTGAGAAACAAATAATTTCTAAGGAATAACAATGTTGGCAATGGAAACTTTAAGTGAAAGAAGTTAACTACTTTGCAAAGTAGTTTATAAAGTCAGATAAACCTAGACTTTATAAATTGGACACATGAAGAGAATTCTCTAGGTATGTGCTGTGCAATCAAATAGTCCAGACAAAAAAATAACTTGAGACAATATCAGTAGGAGGGAAACAATTTTGAATATATAAAATTAATTAAAGCCCTTTCTCCATTTTATTGTCAATTTTAAAAAAAGGTACTGAATTTTTTTTGTTTTGTTTTCATTAGTCACAAGTGCCTGTCACCAAAATCAAAGCATATGAGTTAGTAGCAAAGGAACTCCAAGATCATTTGCCCTTATGCCCTCAGTTTATGAATAAAGACACTAATACACAGAAACTAATATCATTCAATTAATCACAATACTCAAACCCAGTTTTCTGATTCCCAGGCAACATTTTCCCATTATCTTAATCAGTAAAGGACCATGCATTTCAATTTAACATCATTGTTTCAAAGTACTGTAAACTATTTGATTTCAGGAACCCAGGTTGAGACAGTGCTAACATATAAATCCATAACCAAAACAGGAGGGCTGAAATAATTACCCTTCAGTGTAAAAGTATAAATAGAATTTGAATCATTAACTCCCCATGCAGTAAATTAATTAAATTCTATAAATTAATCCTTTCTGCCCTTAAAGTTAGCTAGCATATAATTAGTACTAACTATATGTCCATTCAACAATGGGACCTGAGCTATAACCTAGGCTCTATTTGTGAATCAGTTGTATCAACTTAGGCATGTTTCTTAACACTCTAATCTAGTTTCCTGTAAAAATTAAATACAGCAGCACACCTATTAGAATGGTTAAAATAAATGGTCCAGCGTACAGGACCAAGTGCTGACAAGGATAGTGAGCAACTGGATCTCTCACACATTCCTAGTGGTGATACAAGATGGTACAAAAAACCCTGGGAAACAGCTTGGTAGTTTCCTATAAAATTGAACATGTCTTCATCATATGATCCAGCAATCATAATCTTGGGCATTTACCCTATGAAACAAAAATATCTTTATACAAATCTTATACACAGATGTTTACAGCAACACTATTCTCAATTGCCTCAAACTGAAAAGAACACCAATGATAAATAAGCAAATAAATGCATGCATAATTACCACATGAGATTTGTGCCATTAAAAAATGTAGAAATTATTTCTATGAGAGTTTAACATTTAAGGTATAGAGTGGTGTAAATAAGGTTGGACTAAGAGACAGAGACCTCAGTAGGCAGCATTTTGTAGTCATCTTAAGATTTAGGTCTTTATCCTAAAAAAGCAATGGAAAGTTCTTCATGTTTAGTAACTTTACAGTAAATATCAACCTAAATATAAGCTCCCACTTAATATTTTCAAAAGATCATATAGATGAGAGGTTAGAGACCAGGAGCTTGAAGAGTGTTTTGTGTGACAGACAGATACAAATCTCTACTATGGTGTAAGAATGGATTGGACTTAATGACAGATCCAATATGTGAAGGAAAGAGGTGTATCAGGTGTATTGCCCAGGTTTCTGACTCGAGCTATTTAGTTGAATACTGATGCTGTTTACTGATATGTTTTTGTTTGCTTGTCATGAGTGAGCATTAGTTACAAGGAATCTATTGGGAAAATTAACATAGTACAGGTAAGGTGATTGCATTCAGAAGATATGAGGAACTCAGGCTTATATTTTTCCATAATAGACCTTGAAAAATCTTGAATATCAGTACTAACCTAACTGGTCCTATTAATCAATACCTTCTTCATTTCTTCCTCTTTTCTTAAAGAGCATGCCGATTTTATTTTTCTGCCCATGATGACACAGCTACCATTTTTAGAACACCTGTCATTAATTAAAAACGGGAGTGGATAAAAATGGACATGGCAAGCTGACAGAATTCCAAGTAGATAATTTGCTAGGGTTTGGGATGGGGAGAGAATAAAAGGTAATTGTTTCAGAGTCTTTGAACACCTGGAGCATAGTGTTATTTATGACCATTTGAGAAAAGACAAATGACTTTCGTGAGAATTCCTGCGGAGAAGGTAGATAACTTGTCCCACTGCTTTGTCTACTCATTACTACTGAATGCTGGTAATGCCTTTTCAGTGAGCAATGCTCCTTTAGACAGAAACTGACTAGGGGGAAAGTTGTGTATAAGTGTGCAGAGTTTAGGGAGGAAAGGTGGGTGCACCAAATCACTCCATCCCTCAGAGTAAGGTCAGGATCAAGAGGGAGTGGTATATTTTCTTATTCTCTCCTTTTCATTCTTCTTTTCTTTCTTCCCACAAGCCCTTTCCCTGCCTTCCTTTGCTCACTTCTTCCTTTTCTTCGCCTCTGCCCCTGCCAGTCTCCCATTTTACACTTCATTTCTTCTTCATTCATCCTTTTTTTAATATTATTTTATTCATCTTATTCATTTATCCTTTTTATTTATTTTTTCTTTTTCCAAAATATACTTTAAGTCTGAAGTAAAACATAGTACAATAAATTAGAAATAATAATAATAGCTAGCAGTTATGAAGCTGGGCATCGTCCTTTCTACATATTATCTTTAGACAATCAAAGGTCGCTGTTCTTGGGCATTGTTATAATCATCTGATGTCAAACAGCTGGATTTTCAAAAACTGCAGGGTGTTTTTACTAAAGCCAATTCACAAGAAAGTACTCCTAAGAATTTTGCAAACAAATTGAATGATTCTCTTTCTAAATTATTATTTCAATTTCGCAGATACGTACTCTTATTATATTGATTTCAGGAATGTGTGTGGTCCTGTTTTATTATTTGAAGACAACATGGATAAAATCCACTGTTACTGGATTCTTCTCCTTCCTCTGATAGAGGGAATCTAATGTTTGAGTGATTTGCAGGGATTGGTGGGTAACACCTGGTTTGGGGTTTTGGCAGTCCCAATAGGAATTGCCATGAGGAATTTGCAACCCGCCTGAACTGCATTATTAGATCATATTCAGGAAGTAAATGAAACCACTTGGTGCTTTGATAAGAGGAAGTTGTAACACTCGGAAACCAACATCAGCAACCATCAGTGTCTCCTTAAATCCTAGAAGATATAAACCTGTCCAGGTGGCTTGGAATTGAGGGCAGTGACGTCTTTGTCATTTTATTTCCAGATTGTCCTGACTGGTAGAGTAGCAAGCACCGATTGATGGTGAATAGTGCTTAAGGTCTTAAACAGTTGGTCACCCACCTGGGATTGTTTCCTTCTCTGGAAACAATTATAGTTGGTGCGATTTGTAGTGAATGAGACTTATCTAGTCCACATATCTCAGCTCTAAGCATATAATTCTCTACAGCTAGTATTTTCGGTAGAGTCTGACACACAAAATAAGGACTTGGATAAAAAGAATGAATTTCAGATGGTTTCCATCTAATATGATTAAAAAGAGTATACCCCAAGTGGTCAACTAAACGTCTTTGCTTTAGATTCTAGAGAGTTCTTTGTGAATACATATACCATTAAAAGGTCTCACTAACTTGTTAACAAATAGACATGGTTAATACTATCTCATATTTTAGTTTGACCAGAATCCTAAAATTCTGTAACAAGATGCCATCTTCAGTTTCCAATTACTTAACTATTAATACTGAGGTTGGTGAGAGTGGAGAAAGCTGAAATCCTCATACTATGCCAGTAAGAATATTAATGGCACAACAGTTCTGAAGGGCCTTTAAACAGTAGGTCAAGGGGCTTTAAAATATGCTGTTGAACCGGTAATCTTATATTTTATCTTATAGAAATAAACAAGGATACAAAAGTTTATGCGCCAATATATTGTTCAATATATTGTTGAAATACTTGTTCAATTATTTAAACTCTTATTCACATATACACACACACATGCACACGCATGCGCAAAGAAACTTTAAATCCATACTGAGAAGGTGGTGGCTAAATGTATTATAATGACCTCATCTATGGGGGTCTTGCATAGTTGAAAAATGTGTAATGATAGAAAAATGCTTACAATATAATAAATCTAATACCTATCAAGCTCTTGTCCTATAAAATCACCATTCTAACTCCTTTATGTGCATTTTCTCATCTCATCCTCACAATAATTGCCAGATGAAGAAACAGATGCATAGAGTCAAAGTAACTTGCCCAGGACTACCCAGCTAGTAAGTGCTAAAGAAATAACACAACCCCAGAGTAGTTTGAGTCCACAGGTCTTGTTACTCAATAAAATATAATATTTTTTTCTCTGGATCATAAAAATACAAGGGATTTGAAATTTGGTCTTTGTAGTTTCCATATTGTCTAACACTTCTACTCTATGTATCTTATATTATAATCAGAAAATTGTCATTTATTTATTCTAAATTGTCCATCACCACTGAAAATATAATTAAAATCTATGCAAGATAATTCAGCCACATATCTTATAACTTGCCTTCACGTGCACTCTTTTTCAGTTAACTCTTGATCCCTCTCCATGTGTCTCCCAAATGTCCCTGCCAATTCTGTTCTTCTGAACTGCCTACTCAGCAGTTTCTGTAGGAGACACACTTAGTGCTCATCACAAACCATGTGCTCCTCTCAATTCTTAACCTACTGCTACACTGCATGTCCAGCCTCTGTGAGAGAGTAGTGGTGCCCAACTCATTCTCACCAATGAAATGTAAGCAGAAGTAAGATATGGTAGATATGTGATCAGAAGTCTTACGTCAGGCAGTTTGGAATGGGCGTGCCTCCCTTCACTGTCTTCTCTTATACTCCCATGAAGGACTCCCAAGACCATAGAAGATGCTGAGTCAACAGATGGAAGGAGATAAATGCAGTAGCAAAATCTTTCTGTTGACCTGCAATGAATGGCACCTTAATAATGAACACTTAATTGTATTAAACCACCAAGATCATAGAACTATTATAGTAGCTTATTCTGACCAACATGCCTATATCTATCTTTCAACCCTCAGAACAATTACTTTCTCAACTATGAATAATTCCCCAATTATTTTTTCAAACTGGTTGTCACACCTCCCCCATGTGAAATACGGCACTTTCCCCTGAAAGTTTTTATGAGTAGTGCTACTAAAATAAGGTGAACCAGATTTTAACATTGGTAAAGCAGGACACCATTGACCGGGTATTTTTTAATTATTATTACTTAAAATATTACAAAGAGTAGTACATATGTCTCTTTTTTTTCCTCCTTGACCTTCCCCCATCCTCCCTTACCCCAACCCGGTGTGTGTGTGGGGGGGTTCTTGATTAAAATTTGGTCTATATGAAGCAACAAAAATTTTCATAGAACGCAAAAATAGTATTGTAATATATATTTTTTAAATTTCAACATAAGTACAATTTACAAATATAATAAATAAAAAAATTATGTATAGTATTATTTTATTCTTTGGCATATTTCTCATTTGAGTAAATTTTTTTTAGTAGATTGCTGTCGTTGTTTAAAAGGTCATGAAATTTTTCACAAGAATTTGTTAAATTATATTTCACACGTAAAATGCCTTTCAAAGTCTCAACACTTAATTGTGATTTTTCTGATGTCCACACTTTATTTACTGTAGAAAAAAATGTGTTCAGTCGCAGCATTAGTTCCTGGTAAGGACAGTGTGTTATCATTTTAATTTTAATTTTAATCCTATATTTCTTTCTAAATAATAACAATACTAACTTGTATTATTTTCCCTCTGAATTTGCCATAACGTAAGTCAGTAAGTGTCACTTTCAAGGCCGGCGCTAGACATTTTGCCGCCACTATAAAATATAAATAGTACGAGTACTGTCTGCTAAATTGAAGAAAATTTATGTATTTATGAAATAAATGAATAAAGTACTTACCTAAATTATCTGAATACCTGATTTGTAATGACATCACTTGTTTAACTAGCTTACTAGTACGCAGTATGATGTGTATCGTCTGAGAGACAGTTACAAAATGTTTTCCTCGTTGCCAATCCCCAAAAATGCCATTGTTCATTAAGTCCAAACAATGGTGGTCGAATTCTAACAACTGATCAATAATGCGAACTTTGATAAGCAGTTCTCCGTAATCAGTTCTCAACAATTATTTGTTATTATTAAAGTTTAATATTATAAAATTAACAAAAATAATATAAAACTCATATCCTGGCTAAACAGCCATATGGCCGCCGAAAACCGCATATTCCCTTCCCATTCTCCTGCCGTTCCCTAGCTTTTCCTGCATTCTTTCCAAAAATCGGGACTTCTTTAAAACGCCGTGGGACGCAGGACAAATTGTTAAAAATCAGGACTGTCCTGCCAAAAGCGGGACGTCTGGTCATCTTATACTAAAAGGAATGGTCCACAAACACTTCATTTCCAGTCTATGATGAAATAAGGAGCCTGCATCTGGATATAATTAAAGGTGATGCTTTCTTCATTGATAAAATCTGAAAAAGTGCTATTTCAGTTTATCTGAATGATGCTAGCCCAACATTTTCTAATAACAACTAGCGTTCAAAAACAAAAGTTCTGCCTGGCTGGTGTAGCTACATTGGTTGAGTGTTGACTCACACACCAAGAGTTCGCTGGCTCGATTCTCCATCAGGGCACAGGCCCCGGTTGGTTGTGGGCCAATCCCCAGCAGGATGCATGCAGGAAGCAGCCAATCCATGTTGGTACTTGTTTCTTGTGATGTTGCTATCTTTCTTGCTCTTCCTCTCTAACATCAATAAAAAAGCATTAAAAAAAAAAATAAACAGTTCCTCCAAAGAACTGTGAAGATACTTTTGCTAAGAAGAGATATTCTAAGAAAGATACTTACAGAAACAGAGTTGTGGTCACTCAACTGTTTAGTGAGTGATGTCATTTCTGTACCTAGCACTGGTGTGAACTCTGTGGGACTTGTAAAAGAAGTCAAAGAAACAGCTTCTGACCTTAAAGAATAAGCAGTCTAGTTGAGGAGATAAATAAATGATGCAAAATATCATGGCAGAATATTTAACTTCTAACCACATGATAACACAGGGATTCAGAAAGGAGAGAGGTCATATATGCCTCCGCAAGGAAACGAATAATTCTGCGTACATTTTCCGTTATTGACAGCTCTTCATATTTTGACTGACCTATGTTTCATTAGGCCTTCATACTTAGAAACCCTCATCTTTAGGATTAAATGGGTACAGTAAAAGGAAAACCTTGGCAAAATCATTTTGTCCATAGCACGGGGAAGAAATACCTGATGGATAAACAGTTAGGTATCCTTATCCTGAAGGACGTCCCCTCAGACATTCGTTCTGCTCTCCTCTTAGAGTCCCATACCTTCTAGTGCCTGACTGGTTGAAGCCCAGCCCACAAGAAAAATGCTATTTTTCCTTTGAGGAGCTAGTGGCAATAGTTCCTTGTAAGCACCCCTTCTTTATCCCACTGTAGGGACAGCATGGTAAAGTAAGGGTAACCCTATTTTTTCTAACTCTTGAGTGTGAAAATAAAGGGGAGATGTGAGGCTCAGTGGGTAACGGGAGATGCAAAATGAAAAGCCACTCATTTGTCCAAAATGTTGGAAAAGAACTAGAAGATCGTCTGCACAGTGACTATTGGAGTCCCTTACACGTCCAAGCGGTTCAGGGTTCCTGTTCAGGGTTCTAGTTCTGAAGGAGTCTGCACACAAAATGAAGAGAGAGAGACTAGAAGAGAATCAATTTGGAAACTGGGGGACCAGGCGTGGCATCTTTCCTCTACCAGGGTCGATTATCCACTGATGCAGGGGTCTCACCAGCCTTTTATTGAGTCTCTGAGAAAACAGCCATATCCTTAGGCAGAAAATTCAGACAATAAACAGGCAGCAATAATTTACATGTAAGTAACAAGTAGGGGTTTGCTTTAACTAACAATGTTTCAACTTAATGGGTGCATAGCTCTGTCCTTTCAGAGCAACCCAGGTAGGTTAAAAACAGTCAGTTTCCAGCAACTGACCTGTCATTGCACTCGGAGAACTGAGGCCAACAGTAGGAAAATGATCTTCCAGTATCACTGAGTGTATGAGTGGTGAAGACAGAATCAAGTCTTTGAAACTTGTGTTTTTCCTCCATCATGCTCCTAGCCTGAAGACTACATGACTCGCTGTGGTTCTTTTCGAACATCAGAGAGGAAACACTAAGGAATGCTAAAATGATTCTTCAACTAACCCAGAACCTTACTTATTGAAAAAGGATCCTAACTTCCTCCCATTTGCCAGCCTTTTTGTTCAGACCTATTGGAGTTTTAAACACAATTCCTGGGCACCTCAAACAGGGAATCAATAAAAAGCATGACTCCTTTTCCCAAACAGAAGGAAAATAATTGGCTTTGGGCAGAAGGGAGTGGTGGCAGCCTGCAAGAGACAGGATGCATCAGCCCTCATTTCCATGCCTTTCTCTTTTATTCCTGTTTAAATTATACCTGGTACTTACCTCCATGCTGGCACTCATTAACTATATATTTCTTATCATTGCTAATGCCTGTCTCCTGAACAAGACCCTCAACTTCCTAAGAATGGTTTCTCCATCTGAGCACTATTGCCATTTGGGGCTGGATAATTCTTCACTGCGATGTTGTCCTGTGCATTGTAGGATGGTTAGCATCCTTTCTGGTCTCTATACAGTAGAGATGCCAGTAGCACCCCCACAGAAAGTTATAATGACCAAATATGTCTCCACACATTGCCAAGTGCCTCCAGGAGAAGTCGGGAAGATTTTCCCCATTTGAGAACAGCTGTCCCTAAACATGAAGACAATGTTTGAATCATCTTTGAATCCCCGGCACATGGATCAGTAACTGATGCTCAAAAATATTACACCAGTCAGTTCAACAATTAAAGTATAGAAACCTAAAGTTCAGCTCTTGGAAGTAACGCTGTAGCTAAATTTAGTAGGCTATATCTGAAGAAGCACCCGCCTCCCCTCTGCAAAACGAAGAAGAAAAGAGATTTCATTTCAGAGTGCCTTCCAGTTCTATTATTATCTGTAAAATGGGGATTTTTAAAAATATGTTTTTTTGTTGATTTTTAGGGGGAGAGGGATACAGAGACAGAAACATCAATGATGGGAGAGAATCATTGATTGGCTGCCTCCTGCATGCCCCCTACTTGGGATCAAGCCCACAACCAGGGCATGTGCACTGACTAGCAACCAATCCGTGACCTCCTGGTTCCTAGGGCGATGCTCAACTATTGAACCACACTGGCCAGGCTGTAAAATGTGGGTGGTAATTTTGTAAGTCCTTACTAGTGATTTTCAAAGTTCATATGCTTAAGAATCAACTGAATCTTACTGGCAACATGCACCTGATAGGTCTGCCAGTGAAGCTGTATGTGTGTATCTATTCCATCATTGTTTCTTTCTGGTAGCAGGCCTATCTATTCTGGGTCTCAGCCCCAGTTCATCTGGGATGCTGAATTCCAGGTGGTGGGCGATGATTGCCACAAAAATCAGTTTGCTCTCTGGAGAAAAAATAAGTGACAAAGACATGCATAGGTTGTGCAAGGGTGGGGAGAAATGAATTACACAACTTATCTGTCACCATTCTTCCAGCTCTGATAACCCCGGTGCCTTTAACGAGAAAGAAATGCCAAGGTCCAGCTGGGGATTAAAGTCGAGCCTCCCAGGCCCCCTGCATGTCTTACACCAGCCGCTCTGATAGGCACAGAGCATACAGGACTCCCGAATCCAAGCCCTCAGGGCTTGGCCCTGGCAGTCCACTGGATTAGCAAATCTGACTCCACCAGAAGGAAAGCACACTGAATCTGGAAGGGGCAGGAGGTGGGGGTGGGGAGGGGGGGTAGACGCCTCTCTGCTGCATTGTTCGCAGCAACGCCGCAGTTGGAGAAGCGCGGATGAGCAGTCCTTGTAAAGTTTGTTCTGCACCTGCCAAGCTCCGGCTGAAGTAGGAAATTCCATTTATTGTTGGACCCTTCCAGAAGCCAGTGGTGAAGTGAATGGGAGATTGATTTTTAGGGAAGGAGGAAGTGGGGGAGCTGAGAGGGAGGGTTTGTGTGGACAGTGGAAGCATAAACTGCTGGAGGGAGGGAACTCAGTCAGGGGTGCAGGTGAGGAGCATTCCCTGCACTCTGCCTCCTGCTAACGCGTCTCTCTTAATGAGGTCCCCCAGTACTGCAGTGTTTTCCTGCAGGGCGAAGAGGATGGAATCGTGACAACAGCTTCATTAGAGGCCAACATGCAAGATGAAGCCCGTGGGCTCCCATGCCTACAGTGCCTGCCAGGCCCTTCGAGCTGCAGTTAAGTCCCCACCTCTCCCCCTTGGAAGGGACATCATAAGTAAACCAGCTCCGAGTACCCAGAT
>PVJC01035577.1:0-18182 GCA_004026665.1 Murina feae
GGGGGGGGGTGGTTATGTAACAATTAGGGGGATACAACGTATAGAGTTTCTAGGATGTTGACAATGTCCTCTTTCTTGTCTTGATGTGTTTATTTTGTGATAATCATGAGTTGTATATTCACATAATGTACCTTAGTATATGTTGTTACGATTTTTAAACATTTTTTAAGAAAGCAGGGATCTATGAGAATTTTCTTCTTTCCTTATAAAAACGGACAGATGTGGCTGGTGCAACCCATTCCTGCCCTTTTCTTTCTCCCTCAATAGAAGTGATGGCTGAAACTAACTGTTATAGCCACTTTGCAATCAGGAAGGAAAGACCAAGTGATTTGCAAAAAATTAGCCCTGACTTGCTGAGCTGCTGAACCAACCAATCAGCAACCACCTGCCTCTGGCCTTGTTGTAATGAGATAAATATAAATCATCTTTTTTTTTTTTTTTTTTGAGGTAGTGTGATAAAACTTAGTTGTTTTTTTAAAAAATATTTTACTATTGATTTTAGAGAGGGAGGGAGGGAGAGAGAGATAGAAACATCAATGATGGGAGAGAATCATTGATTGCTGTCCCTTGCATGCCCCACACTGGGGATGGAGCCTGAAACCCAGGCCGACCAACTGAAAATCGAACCATGACCTCCTGGGTTCATAAGTCGATGCTCAACCACTGAGCACACCAGCCAGGCAAAACTTAGTTGCTTTTGATAAGATGTCTTTTGATGAGATGTCCAAATATGTCTGTTTTCTCACAAGGGCAAAATGAGAGTAATAATAATTGACTTATATGGTCATTATAAGAATTAAATAAGAAATATACGCAAAAGCATTATGAAATAAGCCAGTCAAAGAAAGGAAAATACCACATGATCTCACTCACTTATGGATAATAAAGACCATTATAAACTGATAAACAAAAAATAGATACAGAGGCAGAGCAGCATCGAACAGACTGTCAAACTACAGTGGGCAGGCCAGGCAGAGTTTGGGGGGAGGAAAGGGGAGCTCAACCGAAGGACTTGTATGCATGCACATAAGCATAACTAATGGACACAAGACACTGAGGGGTAGGGGAGGCCAAGGAAAGTCAAGGGGGAAAATAACAAAGGAGACATATGTAATACTTTTTGTAATACTTTAAGCAATAAAACAAAATTTAAAAAAAAGAAATGTACATAAAACACATAGCATATGATAGGTACTAAATATTGTTAATGTCTATTACTCTAAAACTTAGGTTGGAGAAAGGGGGCTTTCAATATCAATCATTCACATGCAAAATATTTTCTATATTTCTGGGGCTTTTTTTTTTCCCTTTCTTTCTTTTTTTTTTTTTTTTGTATCTTTTACAAAAAGATACAAAAGGTGACTATAGCCGTGTGTGTGTGTGTGTGTGTGTGTGTGTGTGTGTGTGTGATGAGAAAACTTAAATTTTATGTCATATACTTCATATCAATGATCCAGGCTCTATCAATCTTACCTTGTGCTGAATTGTGATAGAAAAAAAAAGTCAAACATTAAACATAAGTGCACTACACAGACTTCTTAATAAATTTCCAAATTATGAATTTCCTATTTGTCTTACCCTATGCAATCTGTTATAGAACAGATAGATGAACATAAAGCTGATACATTCTGTATCCGTTCTTTTCGTATGCTTTGTGTTAAAAGTTCTGTTGATTTTGGATTTTAAAATTTTTGAAGATTTTTTGCTAACTGAAAGCCAAATGTTAATGATTATGAAATCTCTTGCCAACTAGAATCTCTTGACCTAAAGGCAAAGCACAATTTTCCTGAATGGTCTGACCACAGTTGGCTAAGTATACATGATTTCCAAGTCCTCTCTGACTTCAAGTCTTTCTTCTACTTCCTGTCAGTGTCACCTTCCTTAAAGTATGTGGACTGACAGCAGAAGGAGGACATAGAACCTCACCCTCACTTGTGTTTCACAAACTGTCTTGTGAGCAGAATGAGTAGTAACTGTGAGGGCAGATGTTCAAGAGGAAGTTCAGTGCAGTTGAACTGAACAAGGACTCAATGAACAAAACCGTCATTCCCTCCATGAGCCTTTGATATCCCCACTATGCCATCGTGATGAATGCTGGGTGACTCCCAAATGTGCCCTGAGACCCTCGCTGCCCTTTCAGCTTCTAATGGTATTGTGACGCTCTTTGGGGGGTCCTTGCCTTCATGCTTCTGTCAGACTGACTCTTCATGAATCCATGTTCTG
Source organism: Murina feae (assembly GCA_004026665.1). NCBI lineage: Eukaryota > Metazoa > Chordata > Mammalia > Chiroptera > Vespertilionidae > Murina > Murina feae. Next base: position 2,224 of record PVJC01035577.1, read on the forward strand.
CATATGACAGTACAGTAGACACTATTAAAGAGCCCAAATGACATATCAGAGAGACATTTTAAAAGGATTGTTCAAGGTAAGATATTATTATACACATAAGAAGAGAGAATTCCATTGATCCCCATGACAGAAGTTCCGTAGGAAGCCAACTAAACTATGAATGTGTTCTAATATTTAAAACTCAAAAGTTAACCCATGCAAAATGCTAAAATTGAGAAAATGTGATGGGGAAAAAATGAGTGGGCCTGCTTGCATAGACAATAGCACATGTGTGAACCAGATTACACAGTACATGGGGTGAACACACACACACACACACACACACACCTTCCTACCCCTCTACTTTCCATGAATTAGATTCCGAAAAACTATTCATTAAGAAATCTCTTATTCATTAAATCCAAAGTAACAACAGTGTGCAAGGGACTTTTGCAAATATTAGGAAGCAGATTTGCTATGTTACTATGAGATTTGATTGCACTGGAATAGTGAGAAGACTCTAACTATATGAGGTTCTATTACACCTCTATACTACATAGTAATGGACACTGAAACTTGTCTATGTTTTCCTCATGAAAGATGAATTTCAGTTTCCTGGCCCATCATTGGTATCATCATACCATTCAAATACTACACATTCCTTCAAGGCTAGGATGGTCACACCCTACTCTCAGCACCCATTGCCAGGAGACAAATGCCCCTGGCTCTTAACAAAGAAAGAACCATGCAAAGGTGTTTAATCTAATGGGATGTCATGAAATGCAGCTGACCACACACACATATATATGCAGTATGCTGAAAACAGAACAAATGGGCTACTGCACAGGGCCTCGCCTAAGCAAAGCCCTAAGTGGTAGATTAAATCAATTATAATCTTGAAGACTGGATTTCAGGAGAAGACATACTTCTGAAAGAAAATTCTGTAAGAATTTTAAACATGAAGGAAAATGGGAGGAAAAACATGACATGCAGTGATTATTATAAAGCAGAGTCAGAATGCCCTAACTATTCCTGTCACTTGGGTTGTCATAAATTCTACACACACATCTCTAACTTTTTCATTAGAGGCACCCAGGAAATCACCACAAATGATACTTAACTCTGTTGCAATTTGAAACTCCTGTAAAATAATACAAATTTTACAGAGTTGCAAGATTATTTTTTATTTACCCCAAGGATATTTGCATTTGTATTGCTCCCTTTAATTTAGTTTAAAACTAAAAATAATATACATACTCGCATAATTATTTTTAAAAACAGTGTCAAAATTATTGATGGCTTAGTTTCTAAAAAAAAATGTTGAAGATACAAATAATGTGTTCCGCAAGGAAACAAAACACACTGCCAAGAGCCATGCTCCAGTGGTGGCCGCTCAACAGGATCTGAGTGCTGAAGAAGGCTCAGAGTATCCAGGATCCTTTAAAAATGTTTATGGGAAAGAATACAATATAGGCTCCACATCATATGTCATCATGGAAATGCAAATTAAAACAATAATTAGATGCCACTACACACCTACCAGAATGGCCAGAATCTGGAATACTGACAACACCAAACGCTGTCAAAGATGGGACAGCGAGAATTCTCTTTCCTTGTGAATGTGAATGCAAATGGTACAGCCACGTTGGAAGACGGTTTGGCAATTTCTTACAAAATGAAACATATTCTTACTGTACAATCTACCTATCATGCCCCTTGGTGTTTACATGAAGGAGTTAAAAACTGATGTCCACACAAAAACTTCACATGGATTGTTTATCGCAGCTTTGTTCACAATTGCCAACGCTTGGAAGCAACCAAGATGTCTTCCAGAAGGTGAGTGGATAACGGATAGTGGATAAAAGATAATGCAGTAAGTTTAGACAATGGATTATTATCCAGAGCTAAAAAGAAATTAGGTATCAAGCCATGAAAAGACACAGAGGAAACTTAGAGGCATATGACTAAGTGAAAGAAGCCAATCTGAAAAGGCCTGTATTATTTCATCTGTATGACATTTGGAAAAAAACAAAATTATGGAGACAAAACCATCAGAGGTTGCCAGAGGTTGGGGCCAGTGGGAAGGATGAATAGGCAGGCCGAGCACAGAGGATATTTGGAGTGGGGACAATACTCCATAGGATACTATAATGGTAGACACATGTACATTATACACTCAGAGTGTACAACACCAAGAATGAACTATATGGTAACCCACAGACACTGTGTCATTGTGGTGTGTCAATACAGGTCCATCAATTGCAACAAATCTACGCTGGTGGGCCATGTTGATCATGGGGAGGCTACTGCATGTGTGGGCAGTGGAATATTTGGGAAATCTCTTTATCTTCCCTTCAATTTTGCTGTGAATTTAAAACTGCTCTTAAAAAAAAAAACAGCCTTTATTTTTTTTTTTAAATGGAGACAGAAGTTCAAAAAATCAAGTAGAGCCAATCAGTCTAAATGTCTGCAAAATTCCCGTATTTTTAAAATAAAGTTACAATGCCAGGAATTTTTTTAAACAATACAGTACAGCAACAGCCCTAAATAAGGATGTGCTTCTCAGCCAAAAGCTGCCTCGCAGCAAGCACTCAGGGGAGGCGGGATGTGGGCTCCTTCGCCCTCCTTCTATAAGGTGCACTTTCTCTCTTGGATCAGGAACCTCCATATGTGCATGGCACACAATGGAACCAGAAAGCCTAAAATGGGGTATTTGCTGAGCTGCTTGTTTGCTTTTTAATTTTGCTGGTTATGGAGGCATAATCCTACCACATAATCAGCTTCAACCGGGGAGCCCCCCCGAGTCTCACTGAGACCAAATGCAAATCATCAGTCTCACTGTCATTAACAAACAATGTTGACAAGATGATAAAAACCACCCCCCAAACTCCTGGTCAAAGTAACACTAAGTCTGTGTGTTTCATGACCTGACCAGGAGTCAGGGTAGCCCAGGTGCATGTCTTATTTCAGTAGGATACCTCAGGCTAATTCCCGAGCTACTGATTTAGCCCTCACAGAATAAGTAATTTCTTTGGTGAAGAACAAATCAAGGATATTGATCAGTAGAGTGATTTTGCTCTTCTTTCTATACTTCGTTACTGCTTAGAGCTTTAGCACGTTGAGGAAGTATCTTCCTTCGGAGACAGTGGCCATGTGCATTAGCAAATACCATCTACCCTAAGTGAAACTGGAAATTAATTGTTGTGAATAAAATCTGTGCACAATTGTCATGAAAAGTCTTGCCAGTAGAAGGCAAGACTTCACTGTACATGGTGACCTCAGAATAATTAAAAACAAGAAGAGAGAACCAAATCCCATTTGATCAACATTTAACTTCAATCTTCAGTCCTCTCCTTCAGAAAAAAATCATTCCCAGCACATCGGTGCAGCCTGGAAGCCCTTCACAGCAGATCATTTAACCAGAATGAGATGAGGAATCTCTAAAAAGCTTATTCGCTCCAAACACTCAGCTGCTGAACACAAGAACAATTAAGACCCATTCAAAACTCTGGCACTGCCACTTCTCAATTCTTTCTTCATCCATAAACCAAAGCTCAAATTTAAAGCTGTAAATGCTGCCCTGGCTGGTTTGGCTCAGTGGATAGAGCATCGGCCTGTGGACTAATGGGTCCTATGTTCGATTCCAGTCAGGGGCACATGCCCAGCTGTTGGCTTGATCCCCAGTGGGGGGCATGCAGGAAGTAGCCAATCAATGATTCTCTCTCATCATTGATGTTTCTATCTCTCTCCCTCTCCCTCCCGCTCTGAAATCAATAAAAATATATTTAAAGCTGTAAATCCTATTATTTATAATAATGCTGCACAGTGAGGAGTATTACATGTCCCCATCTTCACCTCAGGGATATGGGGGCAGTTCATAAGGAAGAGAAGTTAAAGATGAACAGGAAATAATAACAAAGGAGGTAAATAAAGGCTACCCTAATTCTTACCTGGTGAATGCCACCTATAATTTGGAGCTGAGGGATGAAGCTGAAGTGATCATCAATTTAGCCAACCACAACAGAGTGAACTTTTGAGCCAGTTAACAGGCATACATTGAGCAAGTAACAAGTGTCTGCACTGTCTTCTCCTTGGCTCTCACAGGGTCTGCCAACAAGCAGTGCCATCCGGGACTTTAGCTTATCCTGTGCTTGTCTTGCACTTCAAACATCATGAGTTTGTGTCACTGTTAAAACACTAATTTCAACCTGGGTTCTATACCGAATGAAATCCTGGTTCGGTTTATACAATATTTTGATAGTTCACTGTAGCTGTTTTAGAAAACTTAAAGCTGTTTTGTGATTTATTTTTGCCTCTTGCTTTGTTTGCTTTTTAATTTCTATGATTTGTAGCTGAGTAAGAAACAATGGCAGTGTAATTAGTTTAAGTCCCAGCTACTGTTTTCTAGTTTAGGGTTCACAGTTTTGGCGTGAAATCCTTCTCAGTCACTATATTGTTTTAAATAAGCAAAGTATGTGATTCCCCAAAATACTTTTTTGAAATATTCATCTCGTGACATTGCCTTTTTTATGCAAACTAGTCTTCTTGGTACGTCTATAAAGAAGAAAATAAAATTCTGAAACTACCTGCTTGGTGAAAGAAGAAATTTCCACATAAAATGGGAAATGGGGGAAACTAGTAGAAACAATTGGAAAACTTTTCTTCAGTCATAACAATTACTCCCACACAGGACACACACCCTGTTCTTAGTGGGAAAACTTTCACTTCATCTCCTTGTTTCCCACCAAAGAGAACGAACAATAATACAATACAATTTAATAGTAGTAGCAGTAGTAGTAGTAGTAGCAGTAATGCTAGCAAATGAGTGATATTGATAGGGCCACTAACTGCACTCTAATTGTATAAGTAAATCAACTACATATTTTTAATAGATCAACAATTAATAGTAACATTATCTGCAACACACCTTGCCAAATACACTGTATCAAGACACCATGGATGAGAAGTGAAAAAGATACAGTGTTATCCCAGGGCTGACCTCTCTGTAGGACCTTAAACAGAATCTAAGAAATCCTGTATGAGGTACTAAGTGGGATGTTTCATACTGTTTTTAAGGTAGGACGCTGATAGAAATGAACCTGTAGCATGAAGGGAACTGGCCAAATAAAAGAGGGAGAGCTGTAGAAGCAAAGGTTTGAAAAGACAAAAATAAATGAGATCATCCAGGACCCAAAGAAGGTGGTGCATTTGATTTTGGTAAGAGCGTGGACACTTCAGAAAATAGCAAGGCAAAAACAAACAAAAACAAAAACTGGTACTAATAACACAGGTGAGTAGATAGAGCTGGAAAGGTTGAGTACAAAAATGTTCTAATCTTATTACTCCATGTCTCTTATTGAAGTACCAGGGATGACTGTGTCAGCACAGAATGAGACAGAAAGAGCCCGACAGTAAACACTCAAGGGGAGTGTGGAGGGAGCGCTGGCAGCATTGAGCACCTGTTTGAGACCGGAGTCCTCCACCCTCTGCTCAGAGGTTCTTGCCCATAGATGAGTGTCATTGGATGGTCCACTGCTGATGGAGGTTTGGCAATGAGCCCTTTTTCACTCTTTTCCCTGCTTGCTAGAGTGGGGGGCATTGTTGCCTCCTGTTCCTCTACTTTTCCTTTTCTATCTTTCTCCTCTGTCTCCCCACTCCTACCTCTAGCCCAATGGTTAAAACTCTTTGAAAGGAGAAAAGCAAAAAACAACCTCAGCAAACACATATTAAAATTTTTTCTAATTCAGTGTTTCTGCTTGTATTCTTCTTCCTTTTCTTTCCCTTCCATCCCACTCTCTTCCTTTCCTGAGAATTCAGGGGGGTAAGACTATCAGGTGGGACAGAGTAAGGGAGGTGTCTGTGCTAGAAGTCAAGAAGAGTGGCAAAGCCTAAACAAATTGAGGCTGGCATTCACAGTGGATGTGGATACAACTTTTCTGGAAAACTGACATTTCTAATAAGTTTATGTTTTTCAGACACAGTGGGGCGAATGTTAGAGAGATGAAAGCATGGTAGAAAGCACGAATTCTAAGGGGAGCCCTGATTATCATGACGACAGAGAGTACCTTTGTAGAAAATGATGCTGAGACTACCTAACATATACACTGAGGGCCAGGTTAATACGACCACCTGACGTTTGTAGGCCAATTAGACATACGCTGCATTGTATGGGATACGGAAGCCAAAGGCCTGTTCAAACACCTTTGCTGTCTGCAGTTACCAAGATAAACCGTCTCCAATTCACACAGGAACACAAGGATTGGATAGTCGAGCACTGGAAAAAAGTCATGTGGTCCGATGAATCACATTTCCAGTTGCATCATGCAGATGGCAGAGTGAGAATTTGGCAGAAACAGCATGAAAATATGCATCCCACATGCATGAGTACAACCCTTCAAGCTGGGGGGGGGGATGGGGCAGTGTTATGGTTTGAGGCATGTTTTCCTGGCATGATTTGGGCCCTTTAATTTGTGTGGAACGTCTGAATAGCACAACATACCTAAGTATCATTGCTGATCAAGTTCATCCTATCATGTTGATGGCATATCCCAATAGAGATGGCTTCTTCATACAAGACAATGCATCATGCCACAGTGCTCGTATTGTGCAGGAGTGGTTTCAAGGACATGAGGGAGACTTGACCTTGCTTAGGTGGCCTCCACAATCACCAGATCTCAATCCAATTGAGCATGTGTGGGATGAAGTTAAAAGAGCCATCAGGCAGCTGGTTCAACAACCATCAAATCTCACAGAACTGGACAGTGCTATTCATCAGGCATGGTGTCAGATTCCTCGCATCACCTTTCAACATCTTGTGGAGTCAATGCCAAGAAGAATCGCCGCAGTATTGAAGGCAAAAGGTAGCCCAACAAAGTACTGATGGGGTGGTCATAATAATCTGGCCACTCATTATAATATATATCCCATGTTCAAAGGCTGTTAAATCACGTTGTTTACCCATATCTTCAGAAAAAAATCACTTCTGTCATGGTAAACAACCTGCTTCCCTATTTATAATGGTCTGGCCCTCTAGCAACTTCAGCACAAAATTATAGCTAATTTGCTTACAAACGTCAGGTGGTCATAATAATCTGGCCACTCAGTGTATACTCATAGTGCCATAGCTCCCAGGACACCCCAGCAGGCATTGGGAATCCAGACCACCCAGGTACCGTAGAAGATCCCGAAAGAGCCAGAGGTTTCACATCAGTCCTCTAGCCCTGTGGAGAGACGCTAGAAAACCCCAGTGGTGCTGCAGCCCTGCACCTGCCTAACTATAGATACTTGGGGCAAGAGGCAAATGGTCCAGGGCAAGATGCCCAATTGACACACAGGCTTATTCTGAGGCTACATGCAAAGAGGTACGGCATGCTGGCCCTCTGTGCAGAGGTGAGGGGCAATGTGGGAGGGCCAAAAAGCATCTATCCTGAGACACATCAACAGCAAAGAGTTTTTACTAAAAGCAGTCTCCATTGAAGATGAAACATCACTGGGAAATGTCAAACTGTCCACTCCAGGAAAATAGCTGGCCAGCGGCATAATTTTCTCAAATTGCATCCACTTTTATGACTAAGTGGGGCACTTGGAAGCAGTTCTAAATGATTCTTAAGAGTGAGCATCGAGGCTATTCCTTCTGGGCAGAAGCATATTCTTTCAGTGCAGTCACCACCACATCTGAACAATGTCAGAGCCCCCCTGCACCCACCCTCACCCCGCAATAGGCCCTGAAGGCCCCAGAAAGCTGACACCTCAGTTCTGGAAACGTTGCTCCTCTCTCTCAAAAACCCAGCAACTGAATCGTGAATAATTAGCAGGGCTGTGCTCTCTCCTCTCAATAAACAAGCAGATCCCTTCCTGAGCAGCCTGCCTTTCACTCACTCCAAATCAATTAACCAAAGCTTCCGGAAGAAAACAAGACCTAGGAAAGATAACTAGACTCCACGCATTCCAGTTAAAACGACATGGATCATCGCATTCGTTTTTACTTATATAGCGTGCGACCAAGTTTGAGATGGTATTAAACTACAGACTCTCAGCTCCAAACCTACCCCTTCACACTCAGCTTTGGGGTGCTGGGGCTGGGACTCTGCAAACCATCTTTCTGCTGGGTCTCTCAGATGCTCCAGGAATGGGTACTGGAGGGAGACTAGATGCTGGAGTAGAGAGAGGAGACTTATTCCCAGTTATCCTGGTGAGCCCTGGATGCAATCACATGTACCTTCTAAGCAAAAGGCAGAGGGGTCTAACTCAGACACACAGAGAAGAAGCCACACAAAGAGGAGGAAGGACATGATCCTAGAGGCAGTGAGTGGACTGATGCAGGCACAGGGCCAGGAATGCCAAGCAATGTCACAGACTCTGGAGCTGGAAGAAGCGAGGAACAGGTCCTCCCCTAGAGTGCGCAGAGGGAGCACAGCACTGCCCACTACTTGGCGTTCAGACTCTGGCCTCCAGAACTGAGTGAACACACTGCTATTGTTGTAAGCCACCAAGTTGGTGGTAATTAGCTATGGCAGCCCTAGGAAACTAATTCAGTTCCCCAAGATAAAAAAAAATAATACAATTGCAAAAAGTGTTCTGACAACATTGTTAAAGTAAATCCAGATTTGGGGGGTGGGGTGGAGTTTGGAGGGGAAATAGCTGCCATGACCCTAGGACTTGTATTTCTGTCTCCAGATAAAGCAAATACAGACTCATTTGTCCTATTTCAAAATATTTTTTACAGTATAAAAGTTATTACTGTTCAGCTGGGGGTTTTTACCCAAGTGGGGTTCTTGAGGGTTTCAAGAACCAAAAAGCCCTTCAAAATTAGTGAATTATTAAATTTATGTAGCTAATCAATTCTTTTAATAATGACTGTTTTTTTAAAAATCTGAAGATACATTGAAATTCACTTGGGTGATGTGTTTCTAAGCATTATAGGATGCCGGCCGCCAGCAATTCAAATAATCTCAATGGCATTTTCTGTTCACTACCTCTAAATTTTCAGCTTGAAATCTTTCAAATCAGACAGTGCTATCACAAAGTAAGTGAAAGAAATTGAACTACAGCTGTCTCCTTAATAAAAGAAAGGAGAAAAATTCTAGCATTTATCCTAATGTGTACAATAACTTAAAATCCTCTAAAGCTGTTTCTCCTTTTATTCACCAAGCACATGAAAAGTAATTTTCCTAAAAGTAAAAAAAAATTGTGAAAGAAGTAGCAATTCACTGTATATCGTCTTTCAAGTTATGATATCTGTGTGTTTCAAAAGTATTTTGAAGAATCCAGATATTATCATCCAGGGTTAGAGTTAGACATCATTTAACTGCCCAGTGTTTTACCTTTCAGAGGTTTCAAGAAATATCCTTTCGGAACTCAACTTGGAAGCATTCTAATGTTTCAGAAACATCGCGGTTTCTCTAACCCATTATATCACTCAACTGAAAAAGTAAACCATCTAATTTTGCGGGAGTTTTTAGTTTTTTAATGCTTAGTGCTTCAATATGATATCAGAGAGGAATGAGTTATTTTAATATTGAGAAAATATTTTCATGAAATGACAAATTATACTCTAATATTTCCAGAGGTCATTGGCTTCCAAGGTCAAGACTAACTAGAAGCTCTGAGAGATCTTTCTGTTCTGCTACCACCAGATCTCATGCCTGTGGCACTCTGGCCTTACAGGAAGTAGAAAAACTTTCAAGGTACCCTCCCCCACCAACACATAAACAAACTGGCAGACCATCCAGACCTGAGCCTTCAGCAGCAAATGGTGGAAATGGAGTAGGTAGGAGCCCAGAGCCTAAGCAGCACTGCCCAAGGCCCTGGTGGGAATACCAGCCAACTGCCAGAAGTGGGGAGTGGGTACCTGAGCTGCTGAGTAAATGGGGCCCGGGTAGCAGACAAGGAAAGGACAAAGCTACCCACAGGCCCATTAATATAATTAATCCCTGAACAGGGTAAGATGAATCTGAGACTTGTTCTCATCCTGAACACTTGAGGAGGAGGCTATTTGAAGGGTCTTCATGTCTCCTCACAGATTATTTAATTGTTGCAAGGAGTAAAAGAAAGGTATAATTATAGTGTAAATAAACCAAGTAGCCAAAATTATCACCACCATCCGGCCATTGTGGCTCAGTGGTTGAGCGTCGACCTATGAACCAGGTTTGATTCCTGGTCAGGACACATGCCCGGGTGCAGGCTCAATTTCTTGTAGGACAAATGCAGGAGGCAGCCAATCAGTGATTCTCTCTCATCATTGATGTTTCTAACCCTCTCTCTAAAATCAATAAAAACATTTGAAAAAGAAAAGAAAATTATCACCACCTATAAAGGCCAGATGGATATGTGTAACCTCTGTGTGATACCCTGATAAAAATATAATATCACGTACCCAGCATTATAGCAGAGAATTAGGAAATCTTTTTAAGACAGTGTTTAAAATAAAACCAAAAAACTACAACATACATTACAAATGATGTGTATAAAATGTTAATTAAAACATTGAAGCAGATCTCCTAAATAAATGGAGATCTATCCCCATGCTTATGGATAGAACGTCTTCATAGCATAAAAATGTCAGTTCTCCCTATGACTTATAAATGTAATGCATCTCCAATCAAAATGCCAGTGTTACTTTTTATAGAATTAGAAAAATTGGGTCTAAAATTTCTATTAAAGAAAAAAGAGCCAAGGATAGAACTTCAGAAGAAGAAATAAAAGGGAGATGTGTCCCATCATATATATAGACTCATTAGAATGCTGTACTAAAAAGGCAACATGATATTAGCATAAGGAAAGAAAAACTGACTAATGGAAAAGTACAGAGTCCAGAAATAAGCCCAGACTATATATGAAATTTTGATAGGTGGCAGAGGTCACAGGCCATTCAGTAGAGAAAGGAAGAATTATGTAAGAAAAAGGATCTAAACACACACACACACACACACACACAAAACTGGTTTTCCACATAAAAATAAATAAATAAAAAGAGTTCTTTGCCTCAACCCAAACATAAAAGTCAGCTCCAGCTATAATAAAACATTAATGTTCAAAGTAAACCTTTAAAAAACTGGAAGAAAATTGTAGTTAATATTTTTCTGTCCTTGAAGCATGGAAGGATAGACAGAAAATTCTCCAATTCAAAGAAAACCCAAACAAAACAGAAACAGAGGCATGGATACATGGAACAAACTGACACCTATGAGGGGATGGGGCAGAGGGGTTACTGGATGAAAGAAGGTGTCTCCACATTTTGGCTGCTTCCCTGTGTTTGTTTCTGTGTAATGGGTAGCTGCTAAGTCTCCTTGAGTTGACAGAGTGGCCTTGTGTAGTAGGTGTCCAAGGCTCAGTCTCCCCAATCACCTGAGGTAGACACTCTTGGTGTACCCCTTTGTGGGCTGTGTGCACAGTCTTGTTGTAGTTGAGCCTTGATTGCTGTTGGTGTCACTGGGAGGAATTGACCTCCAGGCCAACTGGCAACAGGGACTATCTGCCACTACAGTGGGAGAACTGCTGTGCAGCAGACACCTCTTATGGATCAGGACTTGCTTCAGTAGGACTTTGGTGCTCATTGAGTCTGCACCTTGAGAGTGTCACTTATGGATGTGAAGAGTTGTAATCTGGTGTGGTCTCACATTGACCACTGGGTACACTGGCTATTGGGTCTCCAGGGAGGTGCAAAGTCAGCCACTGCCTGGGGCCACTCAGCAGGAGCTACAGAGAGATCTGCAGATTCCTCTTCTTGGTATTGGGTTTGGAAGTGCCCAGATGAGGCCCAGCTGTGAAGCAAGGCAGGCTGGTGCTGGTACTGGCCTTGGGTCTTTTATTGATAGCTTTAGGGCTCCCTGACCCAGCTGCAGCTTGTTTGACAGGTTTTAGGCTGAGAAAGGGCAGGCCATTCATATGCAAAAGCTGCTGTGCATAGCTTGGGTGGGATTGTAAATTGGGTGGAATTGAGTCTCAGCGAATCACCAGGGCAGAGCAAATAGAAATAACTGCCAGTCAACCCTGCATCAGGGAGGTCCCAGCATGGCAACAATGACCATGGTGAGCACTTGCATCTGGAAGAAAGCTGCCCTCAAGTTCCTGCCCTAATGCCAGACAGTTCAGTTTCTCCCCATATGTGTCTGGCTCCCCAAGATCCTTGCCCAACACTGGAGCTCAGAGGAAGTGGGAGCTTGTAAATTCAGTTCACAGTGACAGCCTTTTAAGAGGAGCAGTTAGGTCTCCAGCAGCCTGTGTGTCACTCATCCCCAATCTGCATTGGTTTTTACAGTCCATAGTTCTTACAGATCGTAGGGCCTTCTTTCCCCAGCTCTGCAACCCTGGGCTGGGGGTCTGGTGTGGGGCTGAGACCCCTCGCTCCTCCAGGCAGCCTCCACAGAGGCAATCTCCCTCCCAATTATAAAAGTGGCATACCTGGGTGCCAGATCAGCCCATTCTGCACCTCCACACCTTCTACCAGTCTCAATGCTTTCTTCTTTACCTCTCTAGTTGTAGTACTTCCACCCAGCCAGCTTTCCTGTGGTTCTGGATGATAGTTGTTCTGTATTTTAGTTGTAATTTTTATCTGGTTGTGAGAGGCAGCAAGTACAGGCAGTTACCTGTGCCGCCATCTTGGTTCCTCCGAAAACTGCAATTCTTAGTAGGAAAAGGGCACTGTGGACTCTTTAGAGTTTCATAGGAAAAAGCCTTATGTTTCAAATACTGGAAAATCATACTAAAACATTTTTATGTACCCAAGTCATGATATTTATTTTCTCTATATAATAGCAATAACAACAAAATGCTGCAGCTTTTATGGAGCACAGAGAAATGCTAATAGTATTGCCATTTTACAGATGAGGAAGCCAAATACTTAGAGAGGATCAATATTGCTCAAAGTCATAAACTGGTAAGTGAAAGAATTGGACTTTGGACTCAGAAGATGTCAGTTAGGAATTTTAGCTAAGATCTCAAAGCTACTCCATAGTCAGTTCTGACTCTAGTGTTTGATACAATCAATATGTTCCAAAAGTAAAAAAATCTCACATCTCCCCTCGCATGAACTTGGATCTGGGCTTATTACCAACTACTGTGATCCCCATATGATGGCTAACAATTTTTCTAGCTCTTTTGTATAAAGTAGGGGTGGGAACATTTTTTCTTCCAAGGCCATTTGAATATTTATAATATCATTTAAGGGCCATAAAAAATTATCAACTTAAACATTAGCCTGCTATATTTGGCCAAACATTTAATCAACTCATTTCTAATGCCTTGACAGGGCCAGATTCAATGATTTCTTGGGCCTTCTACAGCCCACAAGCCAGATGTTCCCCACCCGTGGTATAGAGGATATCAGAGTACTTTTAGTAATTGTGACGATCAAATTGTTAACATTTATGCTTGCTGTCAGATTACAAATCAATGTAATAGAATCAACTATATCATCATTGACTTTTTGAAACATTGCATTATGCATTATTGAATAGTATTTTTCAACTTGGGACTGTGTAAAGCAAGCAGTGGCCTTCCTTCATGCTGTGACACAGTACACTCTTGGCTTCTAAAAGACCAGAAGGAGAAAAGGACATGCTACCCCACCCTAGAAAAATAAAAACACAAGAGAATTTTTTTAAATAAATAAGAAAAACTGTGGGGGGAAATGAATATACCAAGTAAGCATGAATCAAAGGAGATAATAACTTTTTTGTCGAGGGTACATAGCAATGAACAGCTAGTAAGGATGGAATATACTCATATTTGATACATCAAATGTATGGCCTCAGATTCCCCCCATCTCACCCGTCTTCTGCACCTTTGGCCAGTTCCACTAAGTCACCACCTCATAGGCCAATTCTAAGACCCTGAACACTGAGTGGTTCAAAACCTGTAATCTCAGTCTCTTCCCACCACTTCCTGACTCAGGCGAAGAATCCAGCTAAAGTACCCAGGGGATCTGGACTCCCTTGTTGCACAACCTAGTGATATAACCTAAAACTTTGGGGGTGTCAACTCCCATCGTGCTTACTTTGACCAGTGAGAAACTAGATGGGAGGAAGCCAGTAGAGAAATTCACTTTGCACTCCCCACTACAGTGGGCCATTTAGGAGCAAGGTGGTTGTGAACATCCTGAGGAGAGATTTCGTGTGACTGGAATGCTAACTTTGTGAGACAAAAGATTGGTCAGTAATGCATGACCTTATGTTTGTTTTCTTCCTTCTTTACTTGAGTCCCTTTTCTGTCACTCTCACTGCCCTGGGATTGGATAACCAATCCAACATTAGCACCCAAGCTTTGCCCCAGGCTGTTTTCCAAGGACTTTCAATATAATCCTATGTATGATCTGAAGCTCTCAGTGCACATGGCATAAAACTGGTGTAGAATGAGCCTTCTAATTAGTAGAAAAGATAAGCACTTCCATGGTCAACAGGGATAATGCTGCTTATGCAAAAAGATCCCAGCACAATTTCTGTGTTCAATACATAAGTCAATTACAAATGCCCATCAACGTTAGCATTTTAGCAATGTAGCATGATGGGGAAAAGTACGTTTACAAGAGGCTATTTTTCCCATTTGAAAAGAAAACAACACAACTAATCACAAGTCCATTTTATACAGACGTTTTTTATGAGAAAAAAATGATAAAACCAATCATTCAAAGTACCTCTCTAAAATTTAATTACTATTATCAAATAAAATTTAGGAAAACAGCATCAGAAACTATAAATATATCTTCAAATCCACCAGCACCCAGCAAACCCTGAACTTCGTCCAGCTGCCTCCTGTTGTCTAGTCACCACCCTTCAAACTGAGAATAATCAGCTGAATTTCAAACTGGAACCATGCAAGCTGATTTCCTCTGCTTGCCTCTCACGAAAAGACATAAAGATGAAAATGGATTGGTAGAGATGGTAGGAACAGTCAGGTGAAAGCAAAATACTCCCATCAATTTCATTGTTTCAGGAAGCAATGGGCATGGTGGGCACAATCAGGCTTAACAGAAAAGAAAAATTATTTCAGCTGTGGCCACCATGAAAAATGAGATACCAGGGAACAAGGCAGCAATTTTGCACACGAAAATCTTTATGAAAAATCTCCAGGGGAATCGGAAATTTTAAGTAAAAGGATTAGAAGAGACGCTTAGAAAACCCTTGACTTTTCTCGAATCACTACAAAATTTCACCAGAACAAACTCTTCAAGCCATGAAGATTACAAACCATGAAGACTGCCAATTATAAGAGCCATTTCAATAAACTCTTTTGCTGATTATTCTGAAGATTTAAAAAAAAAACAAGGAAATTAAAACATTGCTTTTATGACATAAACTGTTTATTGAGCTTTAGAGTCTTTCTCCTTGATGCATTTTGGCTAGTATAGATGACAACCAAATGTGGGTGAACAGTACAAAAGATAAATAAGTATACAGCTTAAAAAATTAGAAAGTATGGTCAGCATTTAAATTCTAACTAATGTATTATCCTTGTCTCTGGGAGTTAAAAGGCAGAGTCCTTTCTATTAAGAGAATCTACCATCCTATATAATAAAAGTCTAGTACGCAAATAGACCGAAAGATGGAACGACCAGTTAGTAGGGGATGGGACCAACAAGTGAGCAGTGCCAGGCCAGCCAAGGCAGGTGCCAGGGGGCAGAGGGAGAGACAGCAATGGGGGGAGGGCAGTGGCAACCAGCGGCAGCAGAGGGGCAATCAGTGGGCGGAGCTGACTGCTCACTAGCCAGCACCATACCCCAATCGCCCCACCAGTTGCCTCCCACAGAGGGAGGCCACCAGCAGAGGTGGAGCAATGGGGGGTGGGACCTGAGCTGCCCCTGGTGGTCAATGCTGATGGCCAGCGAGTGCAGCAGAGCCTCTCAGGCCTCTGAGGAAGCACTAAGTATGTCTGACTGCAGCTTAGGCCCCCTCCCCTAAGCCGTCAGCCAGACATCCCCCAAGGGCTCCTGGGCTGCAAGAGGGTGCAGGCTGGGCTGAAGGACACCCTGCTCCCACCCCCCA
>PVJC01035578.1:0-18181 GCA_004026665.1 Murina feae
TTCCTTAGAGGGAGACCTGAATGCCTGACAGGGAAGCTGATTACGTCAGGTGACTCGGCAGCCAGCAGATCCCGGGGAATTCCTGGGCCATGTGCTCCGAAATGCCCGGAATCTGGGCTGAGCTATTTCGATCCTGCCTGTCCCGCTGTCCAGTCTTAGGGGGAGGAAGCCGACCCCCACCCTCACGCTGACATTTGATCACTGATCCAAGTCAGAAGGGCTCAGTCTAGTGGGAAATACACAAGCAGATCTTACCTGGGGATAACCATTCGTTGGGCCTACTAGGTGCCACATGGGGCACAGTATTAGGAACAAGTGTTTGTCCCAGTTCTTGCACATGTGGCAATCTGTGTGTGTGTGTGTGTGTGTGTGTATCTGGACTCGTGAGGGGAGTGTTAACATTCGGTTCGGAGTAAGGACTGTGATGATATGTGGAGTGCAGGGTACTTGCAGGAGGGCAGGTGAGGGACACCAAGGTCAGCTTTAGGGTGAAGTGGGAGTGGGGAGTAAGACAGGTCACATGAAAAAGAAATTCTCTGGAGTCTTGAGGGGTGCCTAAGAACTAGCTCCCTGCTCTCAGGAAGTTTACTGTTTCGTAAGGGAAATAAGATAAACACACAATTTACTGTGTAACTCAAGGCAGAATGTGGGAAGACTCTCAGGATCGGAACAGAGTGCCACCACGTGGGGCTTAAAGGATGGGTCTTTAAGGGGTTTGGGGCAGGGCCACACAGGAGGCCCACTGGGCATTGGAGGGATGCCATCTTGGAGGGAGGCTGGGATTTGGTAAAGTGAGGAAAAGCCTTCAGGGCTGGAGCGTGGGGAGGAGATGCTGAGAGTGGTGGGGATAAGAGAGAGAGTAGAGGAGGGTCAGCTGAGTACTCTCTGAATCTGATGAGCTAATGCCTCCCTTGGAATTTGCCTTCATATAGATGTATCAGCCCCTCTACCCTTTTCTCTGGAAAAAGGGCTGCTGCAGGCTGGAGTCTCAGCTTACTATCAACTTTCAGCTCGAGACCTCAACCACTAAATTCCCTTTCCTAGAACACTGAGGGTGAGTGCCAGCCCTCAGTCACCCCGGGTGGTGAACTGTACAGCCTTTAAGGTGCTGACCTCCCCCTCCCAGGGCCTGAACCTGCATGTTAGAAGAGGCGGGAGTCGAAAGAGAGGGCCGGAGATCCTGGAACTCTTTGGGCAAATTGGGATTGCTGACTCAATGCTGCCCTCTCCTGACCAAAGTAAGTCTAGCAAGTCTTATGGGATGCCCAAAGCTGTAGCACAACTTGGGGTCCCTTAGGTTATTTGTTCTTTCAAGGATTCAATCATTGGCTCATTCATTCATTCATTCATTCATTCAGAAAATATGTGCTGAACAACTACAATAACAGGTATAATGATAAATCTAACCTCTACTGAGCCAGCTCTGGTTCTGAGTGAGCATTTTGGATGCAGTGTCATGCCCCACACCAGCCGCCCCCAGCTGGGAGTAACGGAGCGGGAAGGCAGACCCTGCCAGTCCAACGTCACAGCTTGTTCCTAAGGGTTGCATTGCCCTGTGATGCCAACTGGGCCCGAGAAATACACGATGGAACTAGTGAGCTGCTCACAATCTAAACCCTAGTAAGGCTCACCAGGAATTTAGGGGGATTTTGTGCTGCAAATACCAAAAACCGTCCCCAAGCTCTTGACTGCAATGGGAACTTCATGTTATTCACTGTCCAGGCCCAGGAGGGATGCGACCCATGAAGAAGCTAGCTCTTCTCCCCAAGCCAGACAGTTCCCGGCCTCCCCAACTGAAGCAGCAGGAAGTCAGGGGTCCTGGGTTCCAGCTCCTTTTTTTTAAACCACCTACCCACACTATAGTCATGGCCAAGCACTTTCACTCTTCGGGGCAGTTTCCTCATCTATAAAAAGGCACTTGGCCCTGGCTGGTGTGGCTCAGTGGATAGAGCACTGGCCTGTGGACTGAAGGTTCCCGGATTTGATTCTGGTCAAGGGCACATGCCTGGATTGCGGGTTCGATTCCCCAGTGGGAGGCGTGCAGGAGGCAGCCAATCAATGATCCTTTTTCATCATTGATGTTTCTATCTCTCTCTCCCTCTCCCTTCCTCCCTGAAATCAATATATATATATATATAAATTTTAAAAGGCATTTGGGTAAATCAACTCCGCGTCCCATTTCCACTCAGCTGTAACTTCTCTGCAATAGCTAAGTAAGAACAGATTAGAAATCTCAGTCACTCGGCTCTTTTGTTCACCTGGTAACTGATCCCTTCACTAGTAGATTCAGGAGACCATTCCCTCTCCCACCCTCAGACTTGCATGATGGGGGTCCTCTGCTCTGCCACTAATTGGCTATGATGTCTTCTCCCTGTGGATGAGAATGATTCCCGCCTGCAGCTAACACAGTGTGCCGGCCACTGTGAATGAGCGCAGTCCTCACCACAACTCTAAGAAGCAGGTGATTCATCGCACAGATGAGAGAACGGAGACCCAGGGAAACTAGATAACTGCCTCTGGGGGATCACGAAGCTGGCAAGGGGTGGAGCCAGATCGAAGCCCTGGCCACCGGCCCCAGAAACTCCAGAAACAGTGCTCTCAGTCATCATGCTTTGGCTTAGAGAGGCTTCTTGATTTGGCCAAGTCTCAAATAGACCACGCTCCTTTTTTACACATTTTGATTGATTTCAGAGAGGAAGGGCGAGGGAGAGAGCTAGAAACATCAATGATGAGAGAGTATCATTGATCGGCTGCCTCCTGCAGCCCCCTACTGGGGATCAAGCCCATAACCCAGGCATGTGTCCTTGACTGGAATTGAACCTGGGATCCTTCAGTCCACAGGCCAATGCTCTATCCAGTGAGCCAAACTGGCTAAGGCTAGACGACGATTTTTGACGTCCCAGTTTACTCACCCTGCAATGTGGCTCATGGCCGCCTCCTGGGCTTGCTGTGGGATGTAAGAAGATGTGAAGCCTTCCCCCAACATGTCAGATTGATGGTTTCCTATAGTCTGCTTGGGGTCTCTTCAGGGCTCTTGTCCTCCCAAGTCTCCTCCCCCGATCCTGGAGAGAACCAGTGTGTGTGTGTTGGGGAAGGGGGAGGCTGTGACAGCAAGAGGCTTATCAGACGCCATAAGCTATAACTGCTATGACTGGGGACAGAGGACAGTTAAGATAAGCGCAGAGCTAGGAAGTGACCATGAAAAACGGCCACAGCTGGAGGGCTGTGTGTGGGAGGAGGGAGCAGCCTGACTTGGCAGAGAAGGAAAGGGCCTTTGAACTGCTCCCAGAGATGTTTTTTTAAGGCCAGGCAAGGGGATTCTGAGAGGTGGGAGGAAGAGGGTGGATATTTGCGGAGATTTAGCCTAGGGCTTCGGGTCAGTGGTTTGGAGAGGATCTCCTGATCTCACTGTTAACGGCAAAATGAAAAGGTCTTTGTCTTTTCCTGGCCCTCAGTCCTGTGTCCAGTCCTGGTCTCTGAGGTGTGGACCGCGCGCTGTGGGGAGGGAAGTGGAGAGAAATATGCTCACGACTGGGGTAAAGGCTCATCCACTGGGCACCAGGAGTCGCCACGTACTTTCCACTGACTAACCTGCCGTACGATTGCTGCAAGTCATCCGGGATCCTTGATGGACAGAGATGGGGTGCACATAAATATAAAGACAGCCCTTCATCTTTATGGGGGTCAACACTTTCACATCCACTACTTTATTGATCCTCCACAAATGCTGTGAAGCGAGGCCTTGGGTTAGGTCCTGAGATACAGGACCTGTTGATATGGATGAGGCGGGAGGTACATGAGTCTCAGAGTGTAAGTCAGAGGGTGGGGTTCTACGTCTAGTCTGCCCCATGATGGGGGCAGATGTCTCAGTCTCCCTGATCCTCAGGTCCTCCGTGATCAAAGGGAACCCTGCACGGGGGGGCTCTCTGTAAACTGTTAAAGGCTCCCAGCAGCCCCGGGGTTGTGGTGGTGGGTACTGGGCTCAGGGCTCAGGACTTCATACTCCCTTGAAGGGGCTGAGCGTCTTCTTCCTAAGGGCTCTGCCTCCACAGCTGCCAACAAGGACAGGGCAGGGCAGGGCATGGGCTGTGTGCCCAGGAGGGAGCGAGGGAGGTCTGCCCAGTGCCGCCTCCCTGCCCCGTGCCTGGCTCCCACTGGCAATCTGAGCCCTTGGCCTCCCAAGCTGGTCCTGGCCAGGAAGTCCCAAGCAAAGCACATTCTTCAGCCAGTTCCCCAGGTCCTGCCTGTGGTAAGGGAAGGCGGGAGGCAGCATTTCTCTTGGGCCTGAGTGACACTGGCACAGATAGGTGCTGGGGGCTGTAGCCTGGATGAATAGGCTGGCTGACCCTCCCCCCACCACAGTGTATCAAAAGCCCAATATGGCACTCCTGTCAGAGCTGGCAGCAAAGAGAGAGGGCACCCCAACCCTAGGCAGGAAGTTTGAAATACTGCTGATTCCTGGGTCCGATCCTGTGCCAGCCACGGGCTGTAGATGGGCCAGGGGGTTACTTCCGATGTTCCATGTAGATGGAGTCTAGACTCCTTAAGGCCCATGTTGATGTGCCCGCCTGCACTGCCAACCCCGTCTCCTTAGAGTCTCCAAGTGGTGCTGTTACCCAGTAAATCAAACCCCTTTCCCCAGTGGGCTTGTGAACCCCTTTACCTCTCCTTCAACAAAAATAACAATGGAGCTACCCACCAATGTAAGTGGATTATTTTATGTGGAAGTAGGGGGGCTTGTAACCTCATAGAGAGGCCTTATTTTGCCCAGTGGACAAATGAGGAAACTGAGACTCAGAAGTTAACAGCATCCCAAGATCAATTAGCACAAGACAGGCACGATTCAACCCATCTCTCTTGCTCCAAACCCTGGGACCCTCCTCCTCCGCCTGGCATCTCCCTCCTTTCAGAGTGCAGTTTGAGATCTGTTTTCTGGAACGCCGCCCTGACATCCACAGTTTGGCTGGGCTCTCAGTAGCCACTACGGGTGAGGCGCTTCTGGGCTGTGCTCGCAAAGGCTGACGACGGCGATCTCATCTCATTAAATAGTAACTGCAGCTTTCGTCCCATCTGCCTCTCCAGGCTGCAACTGCTGGGCGATAGGAAGCTGGAACCGGGTGCTGAGCCAGGCACAGGGTAGGTGTCCAGGGTTAAACAAAGCAGTGGAATAGCCAATGGAATGGAGTCGCTAGAAGGGAACTTGCCTTGGATATCAGCATAGGACTGTTTTATGCTCAGTTCACCTTACCCCTCCCCAGTCTTTCCTTGTCAATCCTCACACTAATTCCTTGGGACAGAAAGTCTTCGTCCTTCGAGGTTTGACACGTGCAACCTAAAGCTGGGATAGTGCAATTCATTTCCTCGACGTACCTAGGTGCTGTTTCATTGGAGGCAACGCATTGCGGTCGTAAGTTTTAGAATCAGACCTCGTTCGGTCACTTACCAGCTTGTGACCTTGGACAAGGTACATAACCTCCCTGAGCCTTAGTTTTCTAATCCACAAGAGGGGACGATCCTACTTGCCTCATAGAGTGGATCTGAGGAGGAAGCAGGGCTCTGCCACCTTATGAGATGGCATCATAGTGGTTCTTGTCTTATAGATTGGGGCATGAAGGCAAGAAAGGGACGGGAGCGTCCCCGAGTAGATGGTAATCTGAGCCCTTGGCCTCCCAAGCTGGTCCTGCCAGGAAGTCCCAAACAAAGCAAAGCACATTCTCCAACAGGAAAGCCTGTTGGAGGTGGGGGAGAGGAGTCAGGCCTGGCGCCATACCATCTGACCCTAGATCCCGAGCTGCCTCCTTGGCACCGTGAGGTATGGCCATGAGGTTTGCCACTGCACGTTTCCTACTTCCCTGGCACCCCAAAGTCTTCCCAGAATGGACCCCCAAGAGGTGAGTCCTCAGAAGATACCAGCGTTGGCCCTGGGTGGCCCTCACAGTGGCTAATCCCCCATTCTCATGATGAGAAGAACCTTTTAGGGGTTGGCTATATCCCTAAAGTTTCAACCATCTTAACACACCTCAGTCCCATCCATGGATCTGGTACCATTTTGTGCACACAGGAAGCCCCATACACCCCACCCACACACGTGCTAGGCTTGGCTTCCTCTAGGAAAGAGTGTGGGGAACCCCTTTCTTGGGGAGGGTGGTGAGGACAGTGCAGAAATGGAAGTGGCCTGGGAGACCAAACCCGGGCTTCCCTTAACGTGCTGTTCCACCCTCAGGATCTGTGGCTCCTTAGCCCCATTTTCTAACAGCTATTTCAGGGGCTGAGCTGAAATAGGGGTGTCCAGAATCAACAGAAAAGGCCTCTCTGTCATCAGCTCGCCAGGGGGCACTCGTGGCTACAGGATGCCTCTAGCTGGGTGGGAAGGCCAGGCAGGGCCAGCAGGTGGCAGTACCCTTCTAGGGACCATGTAAGGACAAAGGCCAGGTGCCAGAGGAGAAAAGGCCCAGCTCTGAAAGTCCCAGGTTCCCCTTGTGCAGCTCAGCAGAGTCCCCGCCTCTGGGAGGTGACTCCCAGAGTCCCTGCCCCAGATCCAGCAGACAGGCGGGCGTTGGCTCTGTGTTCCTGCCTCCTGGGAAACAAGCGAACATCGAACATCGCGTGGTGTTCTCTGGCTCCCCCGCAGCCGCACGGGAGCAGGTCTTTTTTCATGTCTGTATCCCTGGTGCTAGCACAGCTTTTAAAAATCACGGGGGATCAGAAAGAGGTGCTCTGCCAGCTAAAATGAGGCATGTTCTTCATTTCTGGGGCCAGACAGAAATGAGCTGAAGCTAAACGCCTGGGAGCTCGATGTGCGGAGCAACCGGAAGCAGTCGGTTACTGAACACAGCCTCTTCCCAACACGTCTGTGGAGTCTCCATTCTTTTGGAAAGAAAGCGAGGCTGTTTTACTAGAGGGGAGGTGCCTGGTTGGGGGAGTGCTGGCTTGACAGCGGGAGCTCTTCGGAGGGCACAGCCAGGAATAGGGGGTCCCTTGGGACCCTCTTTTGCCTGACAACGTCAGAGGGACTGTTTCAAGGCCCCGCCCCCAACCATCAAGACACCAGTCCACCCCACCCCGGTACCGAGATGCCAGGGAAGGTAGGAATATAGATTTTAATCGTTGTGCTGCTGTAGATAACCGGAGTGCAATTAATCCATCCTTTGTGGATGTTGGTGCCACAGTGTAAATGAGGTTTCGCACGGAAACACTCGGGGGCTATTGGTGACAGAAGGGCCAGGCCTCTGGTCGGCGGAAGGGGTGGCAGAAGGAGAAACAGTGAGGAGAGGTGTGGCGAGCAGAGCCTGGGTGGGAGTCGGCTCCTTCCCCAGCATCTCATTCCCATCACATTTCCCGCCGACAGGGATCAGTCCAGGACTTCCCGTCCAACTAAGCTGCCTCTAAGGCCAATTCCTGCTGCGCTGATGAGGTCCGGGGCAGGCTCACAGTTGACCACCAAATGGGGACGGGATGTAGGCCAAGGGAGAGAAGAGGCATTTGGGTATCCCCAACCCTTCTCCATTTTCCATCCTAAGAGGCCCTCAAACTCACTGAGAGCTGGGGAAGCAGCTCATCCTCTGGAGATGGCGAGAGGTGGGACTCAGAGAGGGGCAGGCAGCGGACACTGCTGTACAACTCTCTGCCCAAGCAGTGAGGACTCTCCCCCAGCATCCGCTGAGCTCCAACCAGGGGCTGGAGGTCACTGGGACTCCCCACAGTTTCCGAGGATGTGGTGGGGTTAGGAGGTGGAGGGAGGTCCTGTAAGCCCCAGAGCCTGCCCCATGGGCCGCCGATAGGAGCTGGCATCTGGGAAGTGGGAAGTAGCCCCAACTGCTTTGACAAGACCACTCTCGTCAAGAGTCAGGTGATCCAGTCCAGGGCAAAGGCGCCGGGCCCGGGACAGCTAGGAATCAGACACACACAGGGCTTCTACCGCGTCACTCAGACCCTGGTTGACGCCCCCCACAGCCAGGAGGCAGTTCTTGACCACAATGCTGGAGCAGGCACAGCGGGGTGTGGGCATGGCCGGGAGCACCTCCCACTTGTTCTTCGCGGGATGGAACGCCTCTGCCGTCTCCAGGATAGTGGGCTGGTTCCCTGAAAGGGAATGGGAATTTACAAAGAAGTCCAGCCACCCATCGGTGCCTTGCAGTCACCCCACTGCCCTCGCTCCCACGAGTAGAAGCCAAGCAGCCTCAACTCCCTCGGCTGCTCCTCCCTACCCTGGACCAGTAGCTTTGGTCAAACAGCCACTTTGCCCTCTTCTACTTTCCATCTTTTCATCTCTTCATGAGTAAGCTTTCCTTCCCCGACCTCCTACTTTTACCAGAAGTTTCTAGACACTGTGACCTCCCTGCCTTGTACGAAAAGCAGCCCCCGTCGTCTAGCTCACATTGTGCTCCTTCTATGAGGCAGTGAACTGGAGTCTGTCCATGCTGAGTGAGCGCTGGCTGCCTGGAAGCCCACCGCCCGTATCTCTCTCCCCTGTTGCTGCTGGGGCTCTGTCTCTGGGTGGGAGGGTAAGACAGCAAGTCCTGAATTCATCACACTAACATGTGTGAGCCAACTGCTTCCTGTTCCATGATGGAGCTGGGAATCCAGGGAGAAGATGTGGTCGGAGAGGACCAAGGCCCATCCCTGCCATACTCCCGTCTCTGTCACTACTGGCCAGGGCCCCCAGGGGTCTGTGCTGAGCACCCGTGTTACATGGTCATCAGTATGTCGCTGATGCTCTCTGGGCCTCCGTGTCCCTCTGTAAGGGGACAGAAAGACTACATCGGGGCCCATGTGTGGACACGTGCCGTCCAGGCTAGGAGAAAGGGAGAGTTGTGAATTCTTAGGAATAAAGCAGAGGCGGGCAGAGTGCAAGGAGCCAGCTCTTTCTCCTGCTCGTGCAGAGCGCCAATGATCCACCGCGCACCGGAACCACAGTACCAGCCTGAAGCCCCGTCCTTACCAAGTCCTCCGGCCACTATGACCCGCCCGCTCAGAGAACCAGCCACGAAGTCTGCTCGGCGCTTCTTGAGGAAGAAGGAGCGTTCCATCTTCAGCCACCCCCCTGCAGGCCATGGGAGAATACGGAGAGAATCAGATGTGACCCCAGCACCCCGACTACACACGGAGCCCCAAACAGCCCTCACCCGCCACTCCACCTACACAAGGCCTCCTGCGGTTTGAATGACACTCTCCGTGGCTAACACCTCGCCTAAGTCTGCTGTGGTCCTAGGAACCGTGATCCCCTACAACAAACTACCTGTTCTACCCCTGGTTTCACAGGCTCTGAGCTGGGGAAAAGCTAAGGAGAGGCAGGAGCCCAGGGGTCAGGATCCTTGCGATTCTCTATGATGATTCACGTGGCCCTGCCTGGATGTTGTAAGAGGAGACAATGGGTGGAAAAGGCTTTGATGAAAACAAAACCAACCCACCAAAGGGAGCTCAGTACAGATGAAAGAATTCGGTCCAAGGGAATCCCTGAATAGAGAGGGTATTTAGACGTCTGGAAGGCTCACCCAGCTGGGTAAGTGGCCCTGAGAGTGCAGATGGGAGAGAAGATGGTGGTGGTGGTGGTGGTGGTGGTGGTGGTGGTGGCAGGGGGAGAGCCAGAGGCAGATGGCACCCAGCTCACCCTGTTCCATGTCGAACACGTCCACCGTCCGGAGGAACTTGGGCTGCCGGTAGAGCCGGCCCTGCCGCAGGCCTCCCAGGCTGTACAGGCGGTCGTCCAGGGACACGAAGCTGGAGAAGGCCCGTTTGCAGGGAATGTTGGGGAACTTGGTCCAGGAGCGAGTCTCAATGTCAAAGACCTCGAAGGCGTTGACTGCATACTTGGCCTGTCGTCCTCCTGGAGACCAGAGCAGGGTGGGGGGTGGGCAGCGGAGTAAGTCCCTGAGGACTGGCCCGGGCTTCCCTTTCTGCCTGTTACCTAGTCATAGAGGAGCTCCCTGAGGGGCGGGGCAGCATGCTTTCCCCCTGGTGCCAAGGAGATGCTCAACACACAGGCACTGCTTCCCGCGGGAGCTGACCGGAGGGAGGGAGGGAAGGACAGATGTGGGACAGACAACCCATCCTTACCCAGCACATAGATCTTGGAGCCTCTAAGGAAGGAGGTGGCTGCGTAGCGTGGGGTGGGCATGGGTGCTAGCGACACCCACATGTCCTTGAGCATGTCGTAGTGTTGAAGGTGGTTGTGCGGGCGAAGGTCCAGGCCCATCCCGCCTGCCGCGTACACTCGGTAATCTAAGGAGAAAGGCCACACGCAACCCCTGGCTCAGCTCACAGACGCCACGAGACAGTCCCATCTGTGCTCATCACCTATCACAGCCTCACAGCTAGACTCGGTAACTCCCTGAGCACCAGCAACGAAGCCAGGCCCCGGTTCCCACCCACCGCTCTGGCAGAATCACACACACACACACAGACTAGGTGGAGGCAACGCTGAAAAGGCCCTGCTGTAGTTGAGCCTGGGTCTTCTTGAAGCCATGTCAGGCCTGCATGCCTCAGCTACCTTGTGTCCAAGCCCTTAGCTAAGCCCGAAACACCAGGCCTCACGTAGGAGCAAACTGCAGTGGGGTGTAGACCCGGACAATCCTCTGCAGGTCTGGTCCCCTCCATTCTCCTTCCTGGAAAGCCAGAGGGGCTGGGAAGAGGAGGCACGTGGCTCTGATACCCCCCAGAAGTGGCCTGGCCCAGGTGCTCTGAGACTGGAACTCTGCAACTAGCAGGAGCCTTTGGAAATGAGGTCAGCCCTGCTGCCATTGGCCTTGTGGGAACAGGACTGCTGCTGGTTCTCTCATTTCCTGCCACCCCCATGGCGTCTGCAGAGCCATTGCACTACCCCCCTCCCCTCTATCCCCCTTCACAAACTGGGACGCTTGTGGGCTCCAGGAAGCACTGCACTGAATGGGCTGGGGCTAGGGGTGTATGAGGGCGAGGCTTGGAGGTAGAAAGCTAGCCCCTTCAAGAAGCTGCTGGGCAGTGAGCTGAATGCTCTCCCGAATACTCTACTGCTCTGGGCTGCAGGTGCCTTTTTCAAGGCGCTTCTCTGCCATTGTACCAGAGAGGATGGGCAAGGCATCCAGGTGTCCCTGGGCCTCCCCCCAGTACCTCCTGCAACCTGTCGGGGGCAGAGCACCCCACGGGCTCTCTATTTCCCTGGAGCCCACTCCCACCTCGCAGTAGCCAGCCCTCACCAGCTCTGGCTCTCAGACGCCTTTGTTCTTCAGGAGTACTCAGGGATGAGTACTGTTTCCTTCTACTTTCTAATCTTACTGGAGCAAAAAAACCAACCAAACCAAACCAAAGCCCCAACCCTAGCCCGAGGCTAGGAGATGGAGCCGCTAATGAGTTTACCTCATATAAGCTCCACCTCCCCCAGCCCTGTGCCCCGCCCCCCCAGACGCACCTGCAGTTGGGAATCCCCCAGTCCCCTCCACTCATTCCTTCCCACTCACCTGGGGTCCCTGCACACCCAGGATGGGCAAGAGCCCCTGCTCAGTGCTTCCACGACACCTGCGTCGCTCTAGGCACCACACGTTACTGAAATAATCTTTGTCTACATCTTCCAATAGATTGTAGGTCCTTGAGAATTTGTCACTCTGCGACCCCAGCATCAGGTACAATGCCTGGCACGCAGGCATATAAATGCTTGCTAAATTAACCGATGAGCCCATTCAGTGCCACAGTTAAGAGCATAGACTCCATCATCACTTACTGTGCAGCCTTGGCAAGCTTTTTAACCTCTCTGGGCCTCCCACTGCTTCTCTCTAAAACGAGGATAATAATCGCACTTACCTCATCAGACGGATCAGAGGATCAAAGATGTTAATGTATATAAAACACCTATGGTGAGGATCTCATAAATGTTAGTTCTTAATCTCTTAGCACCGTTTATTGAGGCTTGGGGGTAAGGATGGGCCTCCCTGCCTTCCATTTTCTTACTGGGAGTTTGTGGAGACTCCATTGTGCCCTGAAGGATTCTGGGCTACAGTTTCTCTCTGGTCGCCTTCATTGGTCAGACCTGGGTTCCTGAAGGCAGAGACCAGACCTGCATCTTTCTCTCTCCGCCGGGACCTAGACCTGTGGCAGGAACAGAGCGGGTGCTCGAGCGATACTGGTGCCTACTCCATAGCAGACCCAGCAGGCAGCTGGATGATTTTGCCAGAGAGGGAGGGAAGCTTGCATCCCATTAAGTCTGTCTGGATTTGGACTATCCTAATTCCCATTGGGCCATTTCCTACAAAACCCTTTATGTCCTAACAAGGGGAACTCTTGGAGCTCCCTCTATGTTCTGGGCTGTTCCAAGCCAGAAGCGAAGGCAAGTAGGGGCTTGGAGAAAATGAGACGAGAATCATAAAACCACATGGTCAGCACACCCAGGCCCTGAGAGCTCAAGGTGGGTAAGACGCTGCAGGAGCACAGCCCTTATCCCTATCTCGGAGATTAGGAGACCGAGGGACAGCCTGAGGGTGGGGAGAGAGCCCTGCAATCAGGCCCCACAGCCCCCTCAAGTGGAGCCTGGTGTTGGGGCAGTGATGGTGTGAACACCCCCAGGACCTCAAATATGTGTCTGGAGGTGGTGGCAGGTGCAAAGCAGTTTCAGGGGATGGTGTTGTGGGTGGTCAGCCAGAGAACGGGTGTGCGGAGCCATTGCACTACCCACCCCCCTCCAGCCCAGCCTGCCAGTTTGTTGGGCGGAGCCAGGTGGGGTGGAGATGTGGGATAACGCGACCCTTCAGTCACCGAGTCTCAGTTTTGCCACCTGTAAACTATGGCCACTGTAAGGCTCAAACGGGATGGGGGGGAATGTGACAGCGCGTGACAGTGCGGCTCCCACCCCTTCCCCTGTGGCCTCCCCATCCCTCTCTCCGCCGCCCGTCTCCCCACCCCGGGCCCCACTTGCCTTTGGCCGTGACCGAAATGCCCATGGCGGCCTCGCGCAGCACGCTCCTCTTCTTCCACTTGCCCTCGTCGATGTGGTACATCTCCACGACCTTCAGGGGCAGCTGGTTGGTGCCCGCGCCCCCAATCACCATGATCCTCTTCCCCAGGGCGGTGACGGCCATCCCCGCCCGGGCGGTGGGCAGGGGGGGCAGGGCCGTCCACTGGTCGGCCTCGGGGGAGTAGACCTCGAAGCAGTCCCTGGGGACGCCGTTGTCGTCACAGCCCCCGATGGCATAGACCTGCCCCCCGGTCTCCAGCAGGGAGCAGTAGACGCGGCGGCTGGGCAGCGGCGCCAGGCGCTTCCACTGGAAGTCCTTGACGTTGGGCACCTCCATGGCAGCCCCGCGGGCCCCTCCCGCCGCACCCCCAGCCGCGGAGCGCCAGGGTCCGAGCGCAGGTGCGAATCCGCGGTTTCGGGGTGGGGGTGGGGGGTGGGGGTGGCGGGAGGGGACGAAGGCGCCGGCTACTCCGCGTCCCTTCTCCCCGCCTCCATCCCACCCCCGTGCGCCGGTTCCCGCCCGACCCCCGCCAGGGCCCCGACGCCGGCGAGCGCTTCACCGTCCGTCAACACTCCGCATCCCGGGCGTCCACGCTGGGCCCTGCGGGAGGAACCGGCGAGTCAGGGGCGGTCGTGCCACCGGCCCTCGCCTCCGGTTGCCGGCGACGGCGGGGCCGCGGGGCGGGCTCCCAGCCATTCACCAACTTTAAAGGGAGGTCGCCGCGGCCCAGAGCGCCACCCCGTGGCCGCATCGCGCCCTGGAACTCTTTGTCCTCCACCCCTGCGTGCGGGCTGATTGGAAACCTGCGGGGGCGCGAGGGCGCGGAGAGCGCCGGGGGCACGGGGGGCGCGGGGCCGGCGGGGCGGGGCGGGGCGGGGCGGGGCTTTCTCGGGGTCGGGGTGCCCGGCTGCCTCCCCGTAAGCAAAGAGTTAACGCCCTTCGGCGCTCACGCCCCCCCCCGTCCTCCTCCTCCCGCCGCCTCCCGCCCCCGCCCCGCTCACCCAGCCTGGCGGAGCCGCGCGGCGCAAACGGCGCATCCCCGAGAGCCCAGGGCCCCGCCCGGCGGCCCCGGAGCCGGGGGCCGGCGCTCCGTCCTTCCCGAGTTCGCACCCCGCCGCCGGGCGTGCAGAGGAGGAGATAAATGAGCAGCCGGGAGGAGACGGGCCGCCGCGGGGGAGGAGGCCGGCGGGGCTCCCCGCACGCCCACCCGCAGCCGCCGCCGCACCCGTGCGGGACCCGCGTGCGCCCCGCGGCGGGGCAGCTGCGACCTCTTTACATAAGCGGGGCAGCGCCCGGCCGCGGGGGAGGGAGGGAGGGAGGGGCCCGGCGGAGGCTGGTCTTGTCTACAGGACCAGGAATAGCGGGACACTAGACCCAAGTACGCAGATGACGGGGCCCAGACTCCCTGCAGGGTGGGGGTGGGCGGTTTGTATGTGTTTGTTTTGGGTGAGGAGGCGGAGAGCCCAATTATCCAGTTTATCTACAGCACACAGACCCCATTGGCGGCAGGCTGGCTCCAGAGCCGGCTTTGCGTTGGGGGAGCTATTGTCAAATGGTTTCACCGGATGGAAACAAGTGATGTGGGTGTGACCGACGCAGAGCTGACACAGGTGCGTCCAAGTAACGCATCCACCATGCAGCACTTACACATCATCCGCACGCCCCCCGCACATAGAGATACCCACGGAGGAACTGACAAATGCACGGATATGTGGACACAACTGGAGACACCACCGCAGGTACACTCGTAGGCTGTCTCTCCCCACCCCCTGGGGAAGGGGAAACAGGATTATCCAATCTTGGCCCTCAGCACCAACCCACAGGGCTTGCCAAATATGCCTTTGAAACCATTCTCTAATAGCTTTTTCAGGACAGTTGTCCCCAGGAACAAAGCTGCCCATGACAACAGTGGCCACCTGGCCTGATGGACTGTAGGGCCCACCGGGTGCTCATCCTACAGCCAAGGCTTGAAAGACTCAGGCGTGGGAGTCTGATGGACCTGGGTTTGAATTCTGGCTCTGAAATTATTTAATGACTCTGAGCTTCAGTTTCCTTCTATTTTAATTAGCCTTTTTGTTTTGAGATAAATTGTAGATTCACATGCAGTTGTAAGAAATAACACCCCTTTACTCAGTTTCCCCCTGTGGTAACATCTGGCAAAATTTTCGTGCAACATCACAACCAGGGGGTGGAAATTGATCAGTGAAGATGCAGGACATTTCCATCCCCACAGGGATTCTGCATGCTGCCTTCTTATGGCCACACCTACCTCTCTCCCATCTCCTGGCCACCACTGATCTGTTCCCCATGATGTTGTCATTTCAAAAATGTTATATAAATAGAATTGTACAGTATGTGACCTTTTTGGGTTGGCTTTTCCTCCCCCAGCAGAATTCTGTGGAGATTCATGCAAGCTGTTGCCTGTTCCAATAGTTCATTACTTGTTATTTCTGAGTAGCAGTTCGTGGTATGAATAGATCCGTGTTGGGTTTTGTGAAGATTAAATGAGATAATATCGGTAAAGTGTTCAGTTCATTCAGCTTCTGAGACAACGCAAGGGCCTAGTACATTGCTATTAATACCATTATTACTACAATTACCCTCAACAAAACCAATAAAAAGGAAAGCTGAGGACAAGCCCAAACATTCCCGCCCCTTACTTAGGAACGACTTCCTGTGAGAAACAGGTCACACTCCCCCTAGACCCACCTTAATATCTTGAGTCCTTGGCTTGAAAATTCCACTGTGTTTTAGTTTGTATTCTGTGTACTTACAAAGTAAGCTTCTCTAGGACCCCCACATAGAAAAGTTGTGTTCTGTTTTCTCTATTCTTTAAGAAATCATAAATTAGTCCTAGCTGGTTTAGCTCAGTGAATAGAGCATCAGCCTGCGGACTGCAGGGTCCCAGGTTCGATTCTGGTCAAGGGCACACGCCTGGGTCATGGGCTCAATCCCCAGTAGGGGATGTGCAGGAGGCAGCCAATCAATGATTCTCTCTCATCATTGATGTTTCTCTCTCCCTCCTCCTCTACCTTGCTCTCTGACATCAATAAAAAGATTTTTTTTGAAACTCATAAATTACAAAAGAATGTGTTCTGAATTAATGAAGTTTCAGAGGAAACATCTAACATTTCTCTTTTTCCTGGGGATCACCATCTGCCCAGAGGAACAGAGAACAAAGCCTCAGCCCTCAGCTGGAACTGTGTTCACAAAATCCGGAAGATTGAAGGTCACAGGCCTTCCTCAGAGAGCTGGTGTCCGCCCTTCTTCAGCCTCGTTTACCCACCGAGCCTCCTTCCAGAGCAGTGAAGCAAGGCTCCGTGTGCCCTTGCCGCGGCGCAGCTTCCTGAGCAGTTATATGGAGTCCACACTGCTTTACGTTTGCACAGCTCATTGCGTCAAACGAAGCCCTTGCACATCCACTTTCTCATCATCATAGAACAACCCTGGGAACGGTTGCCAGGGCAGGTATCAGTACCCACATTTTACGGACAAGGAATCTGAGAGCTAGTGGAGTGACATAATTGACGTATGACCATTGAGCTGTTCAGGCTGCATCTAGTTGGTGACGTCCCTATCCAGTGGTCTTGCACTTTATCACAATTAAATCCCAAATGACAGAACTGTACACGACAAAGCCCTCTCACCTGGCTTTTTGTCTAATTACAGTGAAGGAAGGGGCCCAGAGTATTCCCATGGGTGAACAGGGCGCCCTCCGGGCCGTGGTATCATTGCTTGTTCTGCAAGTCCTGGCTTCTCTCCATCTTCCCCACTCCTTCCCCCAAGGCTCTCCCTCCCGCCAGGTGCCAGGTGATGTCCTCTAGTCTTTACATTGAGCGCACTTCGAGGAAGCCTGTAACCTAGCAACCATCACTTAAGATTCCCTGCATCACCTGGTCTCCGTGCCGCGGCTGCTTGCAGCAAGCTGAGCTTTAAGTAGTGCCAAGCAGAGGCGGGGATCCAGTGACCCCCACCCCATTCTAGGGTGTAACTGCTTTTCCTCCAGAAAAAGGAGTTTCTTCCTCGTGTTAAACCCACATCCTTCTGCTCGGAGACCTTGCGTTGCACTGGGCCTGGGTTTCTCTCTTCTCTTAAAGAGTGTTTGACTTTTTGCTTTGGTTACACTGGGAGGGGAGGAACGTGGGGAAGGAGTGTTTGTGAGTCTCTAGAGATAAAGCCTTTGGTACTTAGAGTCTTTATTGTTGTGATATTAATGCATCAATCAAACTTGCTGAGTGTGGCCTGGTAGATTGCGTGTTTGAGCCTGATCAGGGCCCAATCAGGAATCAATCAATGAATGCATAAATGGGTGGAACAATACATTTATTTTTCCTCACGCCTCTCTCATTAAAAAATAAATTTTAAAAAATCTTGTTGAGGGGTGCTCAGCTCCAGAAAAAGTCACATCTGGTGTTTGTTTTTTTTTTAATATTTTTTTTTATTGATTTCAGAGAGGAAGAGGGAAGGGGAGGGAGTGATAGAAACATCAATGACGAGTGAGAATCATTGATTGGCTGCCTCCTGCACACCCCCTACTGGGGATGGAGCCTGCAACCTGAGCATGTGCCCTGACCTGAATCAAACTGTGATCTCCTGGTTCATAGGTCGATGCACAACCATCCAGCCACACCAGCCGGCCACATCTGGGGTTTAATCAGGTCTAACTTACATGCAGTAAAACGCATACTTTGGCTCATTGAGTGTTATATTCTGCAGGGGCCTGACTTTCCTGAACTCTGGTAGATTTGGGGGAAGCTGAATGGGGTGCAGGGGAGAGGGAGGACAGTGTCTTTGCCTTAAACCAGGCAGATTCC
This sequence comes from Murina feae, assembly GCA_004026665.1. Taxonomy (NCBI): domain Eukaryota; kingdom Metazoa; phylum Chordata; class Mammalia; order Chiroptera; family Vespertilionidae; genus Murina; species Murina feae. The sequence goes on from PVJC01035578.1 coordinate 17,738, forward strand.
CGTGGCAAACCATGGCTGGGTCACTCACTATGTGCAGGGCTTGAAGGGACTGGCGAAGTCCCCAGTGTGGGCACAGTGGGGATGGGGTGGGCAAAGAGGAGTTATTTGGCACCTGCACAGCTCCTTCTGCCTCCTCAGAAACACTGACCTACCCTCCTGTCAGTGAGCACCACCAGAACGCCCCTGTGGGGTACCATGCTGCCTGGCAGAACCCGTCCGGAGTTCCTAATACTGGGGTCCCCTCCTCTCCGTCATTCCCTCTCTACAGTGCTCCACAGATCCCAGAGGAGGGGGAAGTGTGTGGACTCCGGAATCAGAGAGACTGGGCTTGACTCCTGGCCCGGCCACCCCCTAGCTGTGTGACTGCGAATAAGTCACTATCTCCAGCATCTCGTCCAAGATGTCCAAGCATTCACCCACCGGAAAAAGCCCTAAACCATACCC
>PVJC01035579.1:0-18167 GCA_004026665.1 Murina feae
GACAATTTTCGGGGGTTAAGGGTGTTGGGGATGCGTGAAGAGACTGGACAATAATTGTACACCTATGGATGAGGACAATGGGGGGGGGCAAGGTCAGAGGTTGGGGTGGGAATTGGGAGGAGGGGAGCTATGGGGGAAAAAAGAGGAACAACTGTAATAATCTGAACAATAAAAATAAATTAAAAAAAAAAAAAAAAAAAAAGAATCAGCTATGGAGGGGTGGGGAAAGCCTATTCCATTCTCATAGGCTTGAGTGGGATGTGGCTTTTCATTTAGCCAAAGGCCATTGGTCCTCCAGAATATCAGTAGGGAGGAAATGGGTACCTAGCAAAAGACCAGTGTTAGGCTTTTGTATTCTCCGTCTGGAGGCACAGTTGTGTGATATGTATGCCTTCCCTTCCTAGCCTTAATTTATGCTGGAAGAAGAAGTTTAATTCAGGGAACAGGAAAGAAAAGTGATGACATGTCCAGTTTCCTCCCTGATAAGTATTTCTTGTGTAAAATGACCAGAGAATCTAGGAAAATTAATAAAAAAATGTTTTCAAATAAAAGAAACCTATTAATAAAGCAAGAGGGCCCACTTCAGAGAAGTCACACACACTACTCTGAGAGAAAAACTTTTTAAGTGTTTGTTATTAAGTTGTCCCAACCCCAGAGCCACATGTCAGACCCAAGGAGGCCTGAATCCAAGGAAAGAGTTTAAAATAAGTTAGAAAGAAACATTAAAATCAAACTGAGCCTGCCTGGTGTGGGTCAGTGGTTGAGCATCAACCTATGAACCAGGAGGTCATAGTTTGATTCCCGGTTAGGGCAAATGCCTGGGTTGTGGGCTCAATCCCCAGTGTGGGGGGTGCAGGAGGCTGCAGATCAATGATTCTCTCTCACCATTGATGTTCCCCTCTCTCTCTCTGTCTCTCTCCATTAATGTTGGCGCTTTCCTACTTTAAATTAGGGAAAAACAGATCAATACCTAAGGGCAGTGCAGTCTAACTTTACTTTGACCAATGAAATTAAAACACTTGAAAGTATAATCTGAAAACCCAGACATATAAAATAACAGGAATGACAAAAATGGAAATATTCCTCATCAGAGAAATTTAAGCACTAGAAATTTAACCTTATACTTATTTAAAAACAAAAAGTGGAATATCTCCTTAATGCCTTCAGGGCCCCCTGCACTATGGATAACCTATAAAATATTTTTATGTTATAATATTAGTTAAATATCTTTTGATAATTCCTAAGACAGGCTCACAATCCAAATTCTGCTCTGTGACATCTGATAGTTCCAATGTATATCCTATATAACAAAAGCCTAATATGCTAAGTGTCTGGTCATCAATTCAACCAATCAAAGCATAATATGCTAATGATATGCTAAGGCCTCTCAACCACTCTCTATGATGTGCACTGGCCACCAGGGGGCAGACACTCCAACAAGTAGTTTAACTTGCTGCTAGGATCCGACCGATTGGGACTGAGCAAGATGGCCGGACACACCCGAAAGCCCTCCTGTGGTCCCTTTCTGGCTGGCCAACCTCCTGCATCTCTACCCAGCCTCGATTGTGCACTGGTGGGGTCCCTCGGCCTGCACTCTCTCGCAATCCAAGACCCCTTGGAGGATGTCGGAGAGCCTGTTTTGCCCCAATCCTGCAGGCCAGGCCAAGGGGCCCCACTGGTGCACGAATTTATGCAATGGGCCTCCAGTGTAATTATAAAAGGGAGTTAAATTATTTCCATGGTCATTAAGTTACTAATAATTTTATACTCAAGACAAAACTAATGCTCCTAACTTTTCTTTTTAAAACGAAACAGTGTAGAAATGATAATATTTCTTTAAAAGTGATTATTTACTGATTTGAGAGAGAAGGGGTGAGGAGAGAGAGACAGAGACAGAGATAGATATTGATTTGTTGTTCCACTTATTATGCATTCATTGGTTGATTCCTGACCAACGATCAAAGCTGAAACATTAGCATATGGGGATGACACTCTATCCAGCTGAGCTACCTGGCCTGGACAGAAATGATAAGCTTAATATTATACTCATAACTTTGTACTACAAATAAAATTAATTCTATAAATAAACTAGACTATAAATGAACTAGAACTAGACTATTTAGAAGACTACAGTTTTGAGACAATGTCATTTCTTTTCTTTTTAGCTGTTTTCCCTTTGGGCATCCTGTTTGCACTGCTGCACTAGCATTGTCAGAAAATAATTCTCAAAGTAGTCAGAGATATCTAACTTGCTAGCAGCCACCAGAAAACATAAGTAGGACAATTATTAGACTAGAAATAGCTTTTATATTATGTGAATTTTCATTACCTAGCTTATATCTACCCTCAATGACCACTATTTAACCAGCTGAATAGAAATGTCAATTCAGAAAGAAATTTAAATGTAGTTCCCAATTACAAATTTTTACAATCCAAATATCCATCATACACAATTTTACTCTTACAAGAGAAAAAAATTATTTAAGACTAAAATGCAACCAAATGTTTAAAATCCAGTGTGAATGGGATATAGAGATGTTCAACCATCATTATGAAATCTCAATTACTAAAATTATAAATGCCACTCACTGACAATTAAAATATTATAATACAAATGTCTGCAAATTCTAGATTGTTGTTTGCAGAAATACTTTGATTGCTTTGTCAAGGCAGTCTTTGTGCAGGCTTTTAACTTTTCAAGAAAGCATGACAGCCTTGATGATCATGATTTGCATTTTAAATCCTTATGAAGATCCCCATCCCCCGTGCTTCCATTTCTACCTAGTGTGTCCAAATTAATTCTTTAGAGTAAGCCAGTCCTTGGTGTGCAAATTCAAATGGACAAAAGCATGTAGTATAATTATACTATAGTACAAAAGGCAAATACTGCTGTCCTGCAGGCATCTATATTAGTCAGCAAAATTCTAAATTTGTACATATAACTAAAAAACAATAAAAACCTCCCTCCTCAATAACCTTAGTTCTGAAGATTAATACAGCTGGTTGCCACATTAAAGGGGCCAGAGTATACATAAAAATAAATCTTCTCTCTAGTTCCCAGGGGCTTATCTCAAGATTTTACATAATAATTCTCTATTCCTTCCAACAACAATTTTCTAGTTAAGTTTTTCTAGGGGAGAAAAATCTTTTTTTTTTTTTCAAGCTGGGGTTGGGGTGCACAAAGGGAATGATAAAGAAAATATTCTTTTTAAAAACCTCAGGTCTGGAGGGAAGAGACTTCCTGGTCTTCCCCCAACGGAAGACAGCAAACAGAACTATAAGAAGTTCCTGTCTATTTGGATCAGTAGCTGCATGCTACAATTATCCAGGGAGCTTGAAAATTTCAAGACAGCTGGCTTCACATCATATCAATTAAATCAATCTCTGGAGGTATTTTCTTTCTAAAAAAGCTTCCCAGATGATTCTAGGATACAGCTAGCACTGGGGACCACGATCTAGACAATAGAAACATGATTCCTTATGAGAAAAGGGCATAAGACTGTGGACTACTTAATAAGAATGCTGTGAAATTTATATAGGTTAGATGATAATGTTCATAAAGTCAACCAAATCACACATACAGAAGCACCCTTACTTGCAATCAGAGAGAGAGGGAGTTGGAAGGAATCTTTCACATCAGCTGACCCTATATTTTGATTACACACCTGTCAGCGAAAAATTTAAAGCATGATACCGTTGTAATTTAACCTAGTTATGAATAACTGGAAAGGAGCAAAGGGAAGGCCAAATTTTACAGGCATGCCATTTGTGCAGCTTTGCCAGGAAGCTGAAGTTTAACACTCCCCAGGATGCCACTGGTCTGTCCCCTGCATGCCCAGTAAAGTCTGGGTGACATAGGGAAGGTACTTGCCTCTCAGACACACTTGGGAACTGGTCGTTGGCCAGAGTAGGCGTGGCCACTGCAAGCCTGGGAAGATTCTATATTTATTTATTTATTTATTAAATTTCGTTTTATTGCTTGAAGTATTACAACGAATGTTAGATAGGTCTCCATTTTTTCCCCTTGACCTCCCCCCCTCCTCCCCTATACCCCCCCCAAGTGTCTTGTGTCCATTGATTATGCTTATATGCATGCACACAAGTCTTTCAGTTGATCTCTTAACTGCCCCCCTAAACCCTCCCCAGCCTTCCAGCTGTAGGTTGACAGTATGTTTAATGCTGTTCTGCCTCTTTATCCGTTTATGTTTATCAATTTATAATGGTCTTCATTATCCATAAATGAGATCATGTGCTTTTTTCATTGACTGGCTTATTTCATGATGCTCTCCTGTTCCATCCATGCTGCTGCAAATGGTAAGAATTCCTTCTTTTTTACAGCAGCATAGTATTCTAACCCATTCATTGCTGATGGGCACTAAGGCTGTTTCCAAATCTTAGCTATGGTGAATTGTGCTGCTATGAACATAGGGGTGCATATATCCTTTCTGATTGGTGTTTCTGGCTTCCTCCCTCAGTATATCGCTGATTGTGTGGTTTGACTGCCTGACCTTTTATATTGTTGGTCATGTGGTTCGGCCCCCTGACCTTTCAGATTACTGGTCATGTGATTTAAATTGCTGGACTTGACTCTTGAAAAAGATAACATGTAGGCCTCAGTTATATTTCAGTTCAGGCTCAGAAAAGCAGCAAAACCAGACAAATGACACTGGGGCTGCCTCCAGACCAATTGCATTGACTAATGATTCCCTGCCTTGGTGCAAATCAATCAATGGAGATTATGACCCTGAAAGAGCACAAGAGAAAGATAAAGACTCTCAGCACAAGCCATTTCCTTCCCCCTCTCCTTTCCTCTAAGGCAACGGTCACCAACTGGTGATCCGAAAACCACTGATAGTCCGTGAGGTCCAAAAGGTTGGCGACCACTGCTTGAAGGGACCCCACAAGATTTACAACCAGGGGAGCAATGGGCAGTGGCAGCCCGTCCTGGGCTAACCCTCTGACCATGTCTCCAAGGTCCGCTTTTCTCTGACTTCCCAGTGAGCCAAAGCAGCCCAGCCTAGGCTCTCCTGTTGCTTCTTCTATGCCCTTCCTTGTTTCACTATCCTAAGTGTGGTTTGCTATGGTCATTAAATCTTGTTTGCCTTGCTGTACCTTGTTTCTTGATAGAAATCTTTCCTTCAAGAAGAATCACAATACCATCCCAATAGAAAAGTGTTACTGCCCAGTGTAACAATTCAAACAATATGTACTCACTGTGACAATTTAAAAAACTTTTATAAAGAAAATCAGGATAGCCCTAGCTGGTTTGGCCCAGTGGATAGAGCGTCAGCCTGCGGACTGAAAGGTCCCGGGTTTGATTCCAGTTAAGGGCACATGCCTGGACTGCGGGCTCAATCCCCAGTAAGGGGGTGTGCAGGAGGTAGCAGATTAACGATTCTCTCTCATCACTGATGTTTCTATCTCTCTCTCCCTCTCCCTTCCTCTCTGAAATCCATAAAAATATATAAAAAAAAATTAGGATAAAGACACTCTACTTCTTTTATCCAAAAATAATGAATGTTCAAGTATTTAATCTTCATTTTTGGACATTTGTTTCCAATCTTTTCCATCTTAAAGAATAGGGATAAGAGAGATTAAAAATGGTGGCGGTTTAGGCAGACGTATACAGTGCCTTGTCCCAGAGCAGATAGGGAAAGCAGCTGAAACGAGTAGCTTCCAGCCCGAATTGGCAGTGGAGTTCGAGCTGGGAGACGGCCTGCAGCTGGGTAAGACGGAAGTCTCCTAAGAGAGGTAAATTCAAGGCTTTGGGAAAGATATTTTACCAGACCCTAGCCCTGAGGATCGGAAAATCTCCGCATGGCACTGGCGCCAGCACCCAGCCCCGTCTCCTGAGACCGGCGGCGCAGTGGAAAGAGGGTCCGTGGAACTGCGCGTCGGCAAGGGCGTCTAGATCCGGCTTCACAATCAGGAAAGGGCTGGGGCGTGCGGGCAGGAGAGAAGGTGCCCTCTCAAAGTGGATTCTACATCTGGGTCCACAGTAAAGACTGAAGCGTGCCAGCAGGAGAGGCATGTGCGCGGCCGCAGCCTCTCCCACCTCTGTGGCTGGAGTCTATCTGCACTGAGCCCCACGCATAAGGCATTGTGGATACAGACATTTACCCGTGGCTGGAGTGTGGGAGAGGGTGCTGGGTTGTGGAATCTGGAGAGAGAGGGAGTCCAGGAGAGGTGGCAGCAAGTTTGGTGCTGACTCATGCCGGAGCCTGGGACCTGGGCAGCCATTGTGCCCTGAGGAGTATCCAGGCAACTAATACAGCCACACCCACACTCTACCCTGAACTGTAAAAAGGATTTTCTTTAAAAACAAACAAACAAACAAACAAACAAAAACCTAGTAAGTCCCTGAGACTCCAAAGAGACTGGCCTAAAGAGAGACTTTTGGTCCCAGTAATCAGATCCTAAGAAAAACAACAGTACAGAAGACTAGGATCTTAAGCCAGCCAAAGGAACATTTTAATCCTTCATTTTTAATTTATTTTTTCTTTTTTTCATTTTTTTAAATTTTTTTTATTATTATTTGTTACCTTTCCTTTTTATTCTTTGTTTTCCTGTGTGTGCTTGTTGCTTTATTTTCTAATTCTATTTACTTTATTTTTCCATCACTCTATTTTATTTTATTATTTTTTTGCTATTTTTACACCATTTTTGAAATTTTTTGTAAATTTATTTATTTTTTCTTTTCTTTCATTCTCTTTCCTCCTATCCACCCATCCCCTTTCTACTTCCTCAATACTGAACTGAGATCCTCCCTGTATCCCTCCAATTCTTAACCTTATCTCCTATATATATAAGCTCAGCATCTACAGATTCTGCCCCCATCCTCTTTGCTGGGAGAGGTGACTTATAGTGGGGTTATTGTTGTGAATATACTTGTGCTTTAGTTCCTTTATGCAGGATCTTATCGAGGTGAACTTTATCCAGTCAGGTCAGGTGTTAGAGAGTGAATCTCATAACCAGACACCTGTAGAGGAAATTCCATCCACGAACAGGTCAATAATACCCCAGACCCAACTCAGCCACGTGGTCAGCCCACCTTTGTCCAAGGAAGCTGTGTGAGCAGCTTCCATTACCAACCAGAGACACCACAACTGCTAACAGCACCCATCAGAGGAGCCACTGTCATCTGAGGACCAGCCACCTTGAGGAGCAACTGCAGCCCGAGGAACCACCACCACCCAAAGGGCAGCCCCTGCACAACTTGACATCTAGATCAGTTGGTGAGACCAAAAATTGGGTAGACAAAGAAACACACAAGAAAAAGAAAAGGAGGAATCGCCAGAAAAGCAGCTACATGAAACAGATGCATGCAGTATGTCAGAAAAAGAATTCCGAGTAAGGGTCCTACAGTGCATAAACCGGATGGAGGAAAAAATCAACAACTTATGTAAGAATCAAAAAGAAATGGATGAAAAAATGAATAACTTATGTAAGAATCAAGAAGAAATGAAGGGTAATATAGCTGCCATAAAGAACACCATGGAAAGTTTCAACAATAGACTAGGAGAAGCAGAGGACAGAATTAGTGAATTAGAAGACAGAGAAACAAAACACACCCAAACTGAGCTGCAATTAGAGAAAAAAATCAAAAGACAGGAGGAGAGCCTAAGGGAGCTATGGGATAACATGAAACGAAGCAACATATGAATAATAGGGGTGCCAGAACAACAGGAAGAGAAACAAGGATTAGAAAACGTATTTGAAGCAATAATCTCAGAAAATTTCCCAGAGATGGGGAAGAAAAAAATCACACAGACACAGAGAGTCCGAAATAAGGTGAATCCAAAAAGACCCACCCCAAGATACATTATTATTACCGTGGCAAATGTTCAGGACAAAGAGAGAATCTTAAAGGCTGCAAGACAGAGACAGAAAGTTACATACAAGGGAGCTCCCATTAGATTATCAAACAACTTCTCAACAGAAACACATTAGGCCAGAAGAGAATGGATGGAAATTTACAAAGTGATGCAAAACAAGGGACTGAATCCAAGATTACTCTATCCAGCAAAGCTATCATTCAAAATTGAAGGGGAAATAAGAAGCTTCACAGACAAAAAAGGCTAAGGGAATTTATCACCACAAAGCCAGCAATGCAAGAAATGCTAAAGGGATTGGTGTAAAAAGTTGAAATAAAAAGGTAAGAAAGAACACGGGCACAAAAAAATAAAATGCCTACAAACAAGTACCTTTCAATAATAACTTTAAATGTAAATGGACTAAATGCTCCAATCAAAAGACACCGAATGGCTGAATGGATAAAAAAATATGACTCATATATGTGCTGTTTACAAGAGACTCACCTCAGAATAAGGGATTCTCACAGACTAAAAGTGAAGGGATGGAAAAATATCTTTCAGGCAAATGGAAGTGAAAAAGAAAGCAGGGGTAGCTATACTTATATCGGACAAAACAGATCTCAAAGTGAAGGCCATAACAAGAGATAAGGAAGGCCACTTCATAATACTAAAAGGATCGATACAACAAGAGGACATAACCCTGATAAACACATACGCACCCAATTCAGGAGCACCCAAATACATAAAAAAACTCCTGGAAGATATCAAGGGAGAGATAGACAACAATACAATCATAGTAGGGGACTTTAATACACCCCTGACATCACTGGATAAATCCTCTAGACAAAAAATCACCAAAGACACAGAAATCCTAAATGACTCACTAAATCAGATGGACTTAACTGACATCTTCAGAACATTTCAACCCAAAGCTGCGGAATATACGTTCTTCTCAAGTGCACATGGGACATTTTCAAAAATAGAACATATATTGGGTCACAAGCAAAGTCTCCCCAAATTCAAGAAGATTGAAGTCATATCAAGCATCTTCTCAGATCACAATGGCATAATATTAGAAATAAACAACAATAAAAACAACCCAAAACATTCAAACTCTTGGAAGCTGAACAGCATGTTATTAAATATTGATTGGGTTACCAATGAGATAAAAGAAGAATTTAAAAACATTCTGGAAACTAATGACAATGAAAACACTACAATCCAAAACCTATGGGACACAATGAAAGCAATCCTGAGAGGGAAATTTATAGCTCTGCAGGCCTACCTCAAAAAACAAGAAAAAATGGTAGTAAATCATCTAACTTTACAACTCAAAGAATTAGAAAGAGAGCAACAAGAAAAGCCCAGAGTGAGCAGAAGGAAGGAGATAATAAAGATTAGAGCAGAAATAAATGACATAGAGACCAAAAAAAGAATACAAAAGATCAATGAAACCAAGAGCTGGTTCTTTGAAAGGATAAACAAGATTGATGAACCTCTAGCCAGGCTCACCAAGAAACAAAGAGAAAGAACCCAAATAAACAAAATCAGAAATGATAGAGGTGAAATAACAACAGACCCCACAGAAATACAAAGGATTGTTAAAAATTGCTATGAACAACTCTACTCCAACAAACTAGACAATCTCGAGGAAATGGACATATTCCTAGAAAAATATAACACACCAAAACTCAATCAGGAAGGATCTAAAAATCTCCATAGGCCAATAACTATGGAAGAAATTGAAGCAATCATGAAAAAGCTTCCAGCAAATAAAAGCCCAGGGCCAGATGGCTTCACAGGGGAGTTTTACCAAACATTCAAGGAAGAACTAAAACCTGTCCTCCTGAAACTACTCCTAAAAATTCAAGAAGAAGGAACACTTCCAAGCTCATTCTATGAAGCCAGCATTTCCCTAATACCAAAACCAGATAAAGACAACACAACGAAAGAGAATTATAGGCCAATATCCCTCATGAACATAGATGCCAAAATCCTCAACAAAATCCTAGCAAATCAGGTCCAGCAGTACATCAGAAAGATCATACACCATGACCAAGTAGGATTTATCCCAGGGATGCAAGGATGGTACAATATCTGCAAATCAATAAACGTGATACATCATATAAACAAATTGAAAGATAAAAACCACATAGTCATATCAATTGATGTAGAAAAAGCATTTGAATAAATCCAACACCCATTTTTGATAAAAACTCTCAGCAAGGTGGGAATAGAAGGATCATACCTCAACATAATAAAAGCCATATATGACAAACCCATAGCCAACATCATACTCAATGGGCAAAAACTAAAACCATTTCCCCTTAGAACAGGAACAAGACAGGGATGCCCACTCTCACCACTCCTGTTCGACATAGTACTGGAAGTATTAGCCATTGAGATTAGACAGGAAAAAGAAATAAAAGGCATCCAAATTGGAAAAGAAGAAGTAAAACTGTCCTTATTTGCAGATGACATGATATTGTACATAAAAAACCCTAAAGACCCTGTTAAAAAACTATCAGACTTAATAAATGAATTCAGCAATGTAGCAGGATACAAAATTAATGATAAGAAATCTTATGGCATTTCTATACACCAATAGTGAACTTATAGAAAGAGAGACTATAGAAGCAATCCCATTTACCAACACACCTCAAAAATTAAGATATCTAGGAATAAATTTAACTAAAGAGGTAGGAGACCTCTACTCAGAAAACAACAGGACACTGAAAAAAGAGATAGAGGAAGACATAAATAGATGGAAGAACATACCATGTTCATGGATTGGTAGAATCAACATCATTAAAATGTCCATACTACCCAAAGCAATCTATAAATTCAATGCACTTCCCATTAAAATACCAATGGCATATTTCACAGACCTAGCACGAACTCTCCAAAAATTCATCTGGAATAAAAATGACTCCGAATGGCTGCAGCGATCCTGAGAAAGAACGAAGTAGGTGGGATCTCCATACCAGATATCAAGCTGTATTACAAAGCCACAGTGCTCAAAACTGCCTGGTACTGGCACAAGAACAGACATATAGATCAATGGACTAGAATAGAGAACCCAGAAATTGACCCAAACCAATATGCTCAATTAATATTTGACAAAGGAGGCAAGAACATACAATGGAGTCAAGACAGTCTCTTCAATAAATGGTGTTGGGAAAATTGGACAGATATATGCAAAAAAATGAAACTTACTTAGACCATCAACTTACACCATACACAAAAATAAACTCAAAATGGATAAAGGACTTAAATGTAAGACGGGAAACCATAAAAATACTGGAATTTAAAGGCAACATAATCTCAGACATGTGCCGAAGCAATTTTTTCACCGATACAGCTCCTAGGGCACTGGAAACTAAAGAGAAGATAAACAAATGGGACTACATCAAAATAAAAAGCTTTTTCACATCAAAAGAAACCATCAACAAAACAACAAGAAAACCCACTGCATGGGAAAACATAGTTGCCAATGTTATCACCGATAAAGGTTTACTCTCCAACATTTATAAGGAACTCATACAACTTAACAAAAGGAAGTAAACAATCCAATCAAAAAATGGGCAAAGGACCTAAATAGACACTTTTCAAAAGAGGACATTCAGAAAGCCAAGAGACATATGAAAACATGCTCAAAGTCACTACTCATCCGAAAGATGCAAATCAAAACAACAATGAGGTATCATCTGACACCTGTCAGAATGGCTGTCATCAACAAGTCAACAAACGACAAGTGCTGGAGAGGATGCGGAAAAAAAGGATCTCTCCTGCACTGCTGATGGGAATGCAGACTGGTACAGCCACTATGGAGGACAGTATGGAGTTTCCTCAAAAAATTAAAAATGGAACTCCCATTTGACCCTGCAATCCCACTTCTAGGAATATATCCCAAGAAACCAGAAACACCAATCAGAAAGGATATATGCATCCCTATGTTCACAGCAGCACAATTTACCATAGCTAAGATTTGGAAACAGCCTAAGTGCCCATGAGCAGATGAATGGATAAGAAAGATGTAATACATCTACACAATGGAATACTATGCTGCTGTAAAAAAGAAGGAATTGTTACCATTTGCAACAACATGGATGGAACTGGAGAGCATTATGCTAAGTGAAATAAGCCAGTCAGTCAATGAAAGAAAAATACCACATGACCTCACTCACTTATTTATGGATAATAAAGACCATTATAAATTGATGAACATAAAGAGATACAGAGGCAGAACAGCATTAAATTGACTGTCAAACTATAGCTGGAAGGGATGGGAGGGTTGGGGGGGAGTTAATCGATCAACTGAAGGACTTATATGCATGCATATAAGCATAATCAATGGACACAAGACACTGGGGGGTAGGGGAGGACGGGAGAAGGTTAAGGGGGAAAAAATGGAAACGTATTTAACCCTCTTTGTAATACTTAAAGTAATAAAACAAAAATAAAGAAAAAAAAGTCTTAAAAAAAAAAGAATAACACAATAAGTTTATGATTAAAAACAAAAAAAGAATAGGGATAAACACTCTGCATATACATCTTTGGGCACTTGTCTTTCTGACCAAACTTCTCTTCAGAAAGGTTATATCTCTTAACAGTTTATGGAAAGTGAGGTCTTTCTTGTTCTCATTGTGATAAACATATACAGGAGCGGAAATTGTATATAGAAGTTTGTCCCATAACTGGAATAAAAGCATAGTTAGGGGCTACAGGAGCAGCACACTAATGAAGAAAGGCAAAGACAATTAAGACCTATAATATTTTACACTTCTGTATTTTCACTTGGCTTCAGAAAACTGCATGTATTCCCATCTAAGAGATGATGAAAATAGAAGAGGATAAAAAATTAGACTTTTATCTACCTGTCTCAACAGGAAATAGAAAAATACATCTCTTGGATAATTACACAATTTTGTCTCCACTTATCTTGCCTGTCCTTTTCTTTAGTTTAAATTTTTCCTAAAGCATAACCAGAGGCAGTTAAATTAAAGCCTGGTTGGATGTAACTGAATTTTGACTTGCTTTGTTTAATCTACACAGTGTAGCAATTTTAAAAATCTGAATGTCTTGAGAAGGGGAATGTGCACTCCAGTTCATCACAGTCCCTAGATTTTACCTTCTTACATTTCAGCATTCTGCTCACTGAAAATGCCGGCCTGGCATTTGTCACCTCATATAAAATAATTGTAAGAAATTCAACTATCATAAAGTAGTGGTTCAAAAACTAAATAAAGAATAAAATAAAACTAAATAAAAACAAAAGAAAAAATAAAGTAGTGGTTCATGCCAGTCTTATAGAGTTTATTTCTTCTTAAACTCAGTATTAAGAAGTTATTAATCAACAAAGCACAACACAATGTTGTTCATTGCTACTTGACTTAACTTAGGCTTCATTTTATTTTCAAAGAATCATCACATTTTTCCTTAACTCTGGTAGCATTGCTAATGACCTGCAGCAACATAACAAACTGGTTAATTAAGAGTAAACTCCTACACCAGGCTGCCTGGGTTCAATATCTGGAACGATTAATTATCAGCTGTGTGACCTCAAGTGAGCTAACCTAGGTGTCTCTCAGTTACTTCATCTTTAAAATGAGGATAATACCTGTAGTTACTTCATAGGGTAGGTATGATGATTAAATGTGTCACTACTTATGAAGACACTCAGAACAGCACCTGGCACAAAGTAGATTTATGTATACAATATATGCATGTACTATACATTGTAGAATACAATATATATAGTAAACAGGATATCTTATCTAATAAAAGTGTAATATTGAAATTGACTGTTTCTTTGGGACGCCCACCAGCCAATCAGAGCGGCTCTATGCAAATTAACCCAGATAAGATGGACGCTGGCACTCACAGAGCTGAGTAAACAGGCAGCTTCCGTTGCAGGAGTAAAACTGATTGCCAGCCTCCTGGGCTTCTCTTGGCTCCAGGCAATAACATATTTGCAACATTGTCACAATTATAGAAGCCTCGGAGGTGAAGCAAACAGCAGTCCTGCCTAGAGACTACTAAGGCAACATTGTCTCAATTATAGAAGCCACAGAGCTGAAGCAGACAGGAGGCTCTGTTACCTGCCTAGGCCTCGGCTTAAAGGAACAGTGTATCAATTATAGAAGATAAACAAACCCCAGAAACCTGCTTCCAGCCAGCCTTGCTGGGACATTGGGTCAATGGGAGCTCTGGGCAGCCTGAAAGCCTGCAAATGGCCCTCAGCCCCTCACCTAGGCTGGCCACACCCCCATGGGGTCAGGGTCCCCACTGGGGGGCTTGGCAAGCCTGCAAATAGCCATCAGCCCCTTACCCAGGCTGGCCAGGCACGCCAGCAGGTGGACATTCCCTGAGGAGTCCCAGACTGCGAGAGGGCACAGACCGGGCTCAGGGACCCCCGAGTGCACACATTTTTGTGCACCGGGCCCCTAGTACTTCAATAAAAAAAGGTTTAAAACATAAGGGCAGCCCTGGCCAGTATGCTCTGTGGTTAGAGCTTTGGCCCTTGCACTGAAGGGTTGTGGGTTTGATCCTCACCCCCAGTTGGAACACATGCAGGGGACAACCAGTTGATGAGTCTCTCGCATTGATGTTTCTCTCTCTCCTTTTCCCCCTTTCCTCTCTCTTCCATCTCTCTGAAAACCAATAGGAAAAATACCCTCAGGTGAGGATTAACAACAACAAAAAACCCCACAAAAAACAAAATGAACATAAGGACAATCCTCACTTTGCACAGTAGTGTGAGACCATAAAAATGCCTGTGCAAGCTGAAACTATACAAAGTAATTTTAATAATCAATGGGAAAAATTAGCATTGTTTCATGACCTTTAATTTTTTTGTCAAAACATTAAAAAAACTGTTACAAAGGTATAAAATATGAAAAAGTA
Organism: Murina feae; assembly: GCA_004026665.1. Lineage (NCBI taxonomy): Eukaryota > Metazoa > Chordata > Mammalia > Chiroptera > Vespertilionidae > Murina > Murina feae. The sequence goes on from PVJC01035579.1 coordinate 14,721, forward strand.
AAACTATTATTTATTAGGGATACCATAATTTAAAACATCAGAAACATTGAAAAAATGAAGTGTTTTATTTTTTTGAAAAACTTACAAGCGTAGTTTAAACAGTATAACTCAGGATACAGAGTGAACATCTTTTCTAAGCTTGGCAAACTGTCATATTCCTCACTAAGTCTGAATAACTCAAGCACCTGATAGCATGGTCATTGATACAGAATTGGTACAATGAAGAAAGACAGACTTACATTGTATTGATGATTGGCAACAGGTTTGTAATTGGTTGTCACAACTTTTTCCAGTTGTTGTGATAGGCGTACAGGTTTAGAAGATTCTTCTATTTGCAGTCTGAAAACAAAAGGCACTATTAACAAATTTCCTTGTTTATTATTATTAGAGTGAAACCTGAAGTTAGTCCTATAATTCTTCTTCCTCAAGAACTAATACTTAATATATAAAAAGTAACCTCAGAAGACATACCAACCTTAATATAATACTTCAAAAACACACTGAATATTCTATTACTTAATATATAAAAAGTAACCTCAGAAGACATACCAACCTTAATATAATACTTCAAAAACACACTGAATATTCTATAATGTAGAAACTAGACCATAAGCTAAACAATCTCATTGTGATTCTACAACTTTCTTCTAACCATATACTGATAGTCAAACTTTTATTAAAACAAATGATTTCTGGAAAAAAATCTGCATGTAAAAATGAATTACTGTATCTTAAATCATTTGGCCTAAAACTAATCAAGTTATTAATTCAGAAATTCTATCCACTTAATAAGAGATAGAGTAAATAAAAAGATAATACACTGCTACTCAGGGTCTAGTGTCTGCTTTATTAGACAATACAGACATAGAATATTTCTCATCAAAGTAACTACTATTGGACAGCACTAGTTTATTTTAGGACTCCCTCTAAATTAAAAACATAACTCAAAATACCACCTTTAAAAAAAAGCCTCACCTGAGGATAATTTTTCCATTGATTTTTTTTAAGAGAAAGAAAGGCTGGGGGGGGGGGGGCGGAGAGAGAGTGAAACATCAATATGAGAGAGACTCATTGATTGGTTGCCTCCTGCACACACCCTTTGGTGTGTGGGTCGAGGCTCTAACCACAGAATTACACCAGCCATGGCTCAAAATACCACTTTTGAAAAGAAAAAAAAAAGAGCCAAAAATAAACATGACACTATGTATAGCATATTATAAAACATAATACTTGACCAGCATATTTATATATTCAAGTAGTAATCTTAGGTAATTTTGTTTTGCATTAAATGTTATCATATTTCATGACTCACATTTTACCATTTACTCCTTATTTTAAAAATTACATGAATTCATTTTTTCTATCAGTACAGTAAATCTAAAAAATGTTTTACGGGGGAAAAAGTACAGTTTTTCATAGTGACTATTTTTAAACAACATGTATCATTGTACCTTTATTTTTTAAAAATATATTTTATTGATTTTTTTACAGAGAGGAAGGGAGAAGGGTAGAGAGTTAGAAACATCGATGAGAGAGAAACATCAATCAGCTGCTTCCTGCACACCTCTTACTAGAGATGTGGCCACAACCAAGGTACATGCTCTTGATCAGAATCAAACCTGGGACCCTTGAGTCCATAGGCCGACACTCTATCCACTGAGCCAGACTGGTTAGGGCTATCATTGTACCTTTAGACTTCTCATCAGTAAGATCAGAATGTAAGAATATATTTAAAGCACTACAAGGAAAAAAAAATGACAACCACATCTAACTAAATTATAATTGAAGAGTAAGAGTGAAATAAAAGCATTTTTGAACAAAAAAATAAGTCTATCATTGATAGATACTCACTGAGAGAACTACTCAAGGACTTTTTTCAGTAAGAAGGAAAATGAACCCAAAAGAAACTAGTGGGATGCAATGGTCAAAGCAAAGAAATTGAGAACCATGATAGAAAGCTGCACACTCAATAAAGAAAAATGGTGTTTTTTGTTTGTTTTTTTGTTTTTCAGAAAAGTACAATTAACATGAAAGGTGGGAAGGAAGAAATCAGAATTAATGCATTTCTGTCTCTTTTGTTTTGTTAATCTTCACTCAAAGATAATTTTTCCATTGATTTTTTTAGAGAGAGTAGAAGGGAGAGAGATCATCCATTGGTTGCCCTGTCTTACTGGGGCTGGGGATCAAACTGCGCAACCCAGGTACATGCCCTTAACCGGGAATCAAACCCACAATCTTTTGGTCTATAGGCCAACTCTCTAATCATTAACTAAATCCGGCAAGGGCAGAATTAATTCATTTTAAGATTTCTATGTTCTCTAAATTTTCTGCAATAAGCATCTGTTACACTTATAATCAGAACGAAGTATATTTTCTTAAAGAAAAAGAAATCATTTCTTGGAAGGTTAGTTTAAAAGCATAAAAACAATGGTCATTTAAAAGCCACACATGTTTAAGGATCCGAGATGACAGTGGAGAGGAAATTCAGAGATAATGTGAAGACACAGAGAGAAGATGACTGTCCATAAGACAAGGAGAGGGGCCTAGAACAGATCCTTTCCTCATGGCCCTCAGAAAGAACCAATCCTGCAGACACTCGAGTCTTGGATCCAGGACTATGTGAAAATAAATTCCGGTTGCTTAAGCCTAAATAAATAAAAGCAACACATTTAACATCATATATTACTTTAGTTGAGTGGGACTTTACATTCTTTGGCTCAACAGAATAGGAACTAAAAATAATTTTCATGTAAAATTCCTACCAAAGCACAACTTGCCATTCTTATAATATTTATTATTTAATTCCCTGGATGAAGTTTATTATCTACTAGGGGCCCGGTGCACAAAAATTTGTGCACTCGGGGTGGAGGGAGTCCCTCAGCCCGGACTGTGCCCTCTCACAGTCTGGGACCCCTCAGTGGATGTCCTGTGATGGCCCCAGTCTGCCAGGCGCCTTCTGTGTGTGTGTGTGTGTGTGTGTGTGTGTGGCCACTGGGGACCTGCCCCCAGCCGCATCAGAGGCTCAGAGCAGTCCTCCTGTGTGTGTCTACCTGCTGGGGGCCTGCCCCCAGGCACACCGTCAAGGGTTGGAGCAGGCACCCCCTCTATGATGATCTCTCAGACTCTTGCCCTCCCCTGCATGCTGTTCTCTTTTTTGAGCTGTGGGCAGAGCTGGATGCGGCCTGCCTCCCAAGCTTGCCTACTGCCCATCTTCCTCCAGCCACCAGAAAGCAGGGAAAACCCTGCCTCGTGGTCAGGCCTACCTTTTCCTGCTCCCTGATCCTCGGAAGGGGTCTGGGGAGCCGCCAAGCAGGACTCCAGCCTCCAAGAGCTTGCTTTCCTGCTCTCCAGTGGCCCCCAAAGGGCCTGGGGAGCCGCCAAGCAGGCCACCGACTCTTTCCCACTCACCGGTCCCCTGCTGCCTTCCTTTCCCACTTCCCGGTGCCA
>PVJC01035580.1:0-18351 GCA_004026665.1 Murina feae
TGTTTTCACCAACCTTGGTTGCTCTGAAAGGACAGAGCTACACACCCATTAAGTTGAAACATTGTTAGTTAAAGCAAACCCCACTTGTTACTTACGTGTAAATTCTTGCTGCCTGTTTATTGTCTGAATTTCCTGCCTAAGGATATGGTTGTTTTCTCAGAGACTCAATAAAAGGCTGGTGAGACCCAGGCATCAGTGGGCAATCTACCCTGGTAGAGGAAAGATGCCACGCCTGGTCCCCCAGTTTCCAAATTGATTCTCTTCTAGTCTCTCTCTCTTCATTTTGTGTGTGGCCTCCTTCAGAACTCAAACCCTGAACAGGAACCCTGAACCGCACTGGACATGTAAGGGGCTCCAATACTGTGGAGTGTTTCACATGCCAAGAAACTGAGAGCCTTCTTCCAGCCACCAGCACTACCTTGCTAGATGTGCCAGTAAAGCACCTTGAAAGCAGATCTTTCAGCCCTAGCCAGGCTTTCCCATGATTGCAACTGTGTTGACATATTGACTGCAACCTAATGAAAGGTTCTGAACCAGAGCCACCCTATTAAGCCACACTTGTATTTCTGTCTAAACTGTGTAACATGATAAATGTTTATTGCTGTTTTAGGCCACTAATTATGAGGGTACTTTGTTACACATTAATACATAACTAATGTATTTATGGTTAACGTGCTAATCAAATTTAGAAATTCTTACACTTCATTTCATTGTGTTGACAGAAGCATGTCGGAAACACAAGGAAGCTTCAAGATCTTTCTTGTCCATCCCCTTAATTCATAGTTCTGTGAACTAATGTGCAATGTGTGGTAGAAGAGGAGGTACCACATGTCAGTTCTCCTTATTCTCAATTGAAGACTCTTACACTTTGGGGAGTTGTTCATTTTTTTTCTGGTGGTGGAAGATATATGAGAGCATGTCTGTTACTGACTCAGTAGTACCAATAGAAAACACATTGCACCAACATATTGTTAACCAGGGTAGAAAGGAGAGGTTGGCTCAATAAATCAGATCTGACTTTTCCACAGGTAAGCAAGTACATATCACTAAAATGATATCATGTGAATTCTGATCTGGAGTTTGGAGACGAAGGAAATGCTTGTTTTAGTCAGCCTCCTTGATAAATGTCACTTAAATGTTGCATAGAAAAACATCTTTACTAGCACACCATTTATTTCACCTCTTTTCATGTAAATCCTTTTTCACATATCAAACACTACTCTCTGCTTGCAAAGTAATAAGGAATGTAAATTAATCTGCTTCACAGCTTTGCCTATGAACCCAGATCTGGATTGACTGTTTCTCTAATCACTTACTTTGATAACATTGCATTACCCACATGGTCCATCCTGAGAATTATCAACATTGCTTCCTTTATTAAAGTTTAACATGGAAATGGATGATGGTTGCTTTTCCAAAAATTCAAAACAAACTCTGCCTAATTAAATAACAGGAAATGAAACAGTTCTCCAATAGTACCTATGCTAGCACTTAGCCTGAAAGAAGAGTCAGCTCCCTGGAGGGAGTATGCTTAGGTTTGCTATCACTATCAGCGTCCATTTAACAGTATCCTGTGCAATAGTCTAGCTGGATAAATTCTGTTGGTTTTAAAGATCCTTTTACTGGAGAACCAAGATGGCGACATAAGGTATACACCTAAATGCGCAGCCTCCCACAACCACGTTAAAAAATACAACTATAAACTTAAACGACCATCCTCCAGAACCAAGGGAGTAGAAGCTTTACAACTAGAAGGCAAAAGAAGGAGTACATTGAGACTGAGTAGAAGTTCTATGCATCATAACTGAGAGGTACGGACGCGCGTGAAACAGTGGCGGCACAGGCGAAATGGTGGCAGCGGCGGCACCTGGGTCGGCGGCTTGTAAGGGATTACAAGATCCGGGGTAACACTGAACTCGGTGCAGGCTGTCTGGCAATGGGGCAGAAGACAAGTGGCTTCTAGCAGAGCTGTTCGCAGTGATCACTGATGCAGAGCTCTGAGACTCGGGGACTCAAGGGCGTGCAGATACCAAAACCAGGAGAAACTACAGAGGCGGCTGAGGGGCAGCCATCGCAGGTTGCTCCACCCCAGTGATTCTGAGACCCCGCCCCACCCAATTTACAACCCCATCCAAGCTGTGCACCTGCAGCCTAACCTAACAGACTGCACCTGGGACAGAGATCACCACTCTATCAATGCAGGGAAGCAGCCAAAACGCGGAGACAAAGAAACAGATCACAAATGACAGAAATGGAGGAAAGCAAATGACTGGATATAGAGTTCAAAACCACGGTTTTAAGGTTTTTCAAGAATTTTCTAGAAATCGCCAATAAATTTAGTGAGACCCTCAATAAATCTAGTGAGAACCTCAAGGATATGAAAAAGGACCAACTAGAAATTAAGCATACACTGACTGAAATAAAGAATAATATACAGAGATACAACAGCAGACTAGAGGTTCACAAGAATCAAGTCAAAGATTTGAAATACGAAGATGCAAAATGCACCCATCCTGAAAAGCCAAAAGAAAAAAGAATCCAAAAAATGAAGATAAGGAGCATCTGGGACAACTTTAAGCGTACCAACATCAGAATTATAGGGGTACCAGAAGAAGAGAGAGAGCAAGATATTGAAAAACTATTTGCAGAAATAATGATAGAAAACTTCCCCTACCTGGTGAAAGAAATAGACTTCCAAGCCCAGGAAACACAGAGAACCCCAAACAAAAGAAATTCAAGGAGGACCACACCAAGACACATCATAATTAAAATGCCAAGGGCAAAAGACAAAGAGAGAATATTGAAAGCAGCAAGAGAAAAGCTGTTAGTTACCTACAAGGGAGTACCCATATGACTGTCAGCTGATTTCTCAACAGAAACCATGCAGGCCAGAAGGGAGTGGCAAGAAATATTCAAAATGATGAATAGCAAGAACCTACAACCAAGATTACTCTACCCAGCAAAGCTATCATGTAAAATTGATGGTCAGATAAAGAGCTTCACAGACAAGAAAAAGCTAAAGGAGTACATCACCACCAAACCAGGATTACTTGAAATGCTGAAGGGCATTCTTTAAGAAGAGGAAGGAGAAGAAAAAGGTAAAAATAAAAATTATGAACAACAAAGTGACAACAAATACATATCTATCAACCAGTGAATATAACAATTAAGTCAATAGAAATATCTGATGAACAGAATAAACTGGTGAATAGAATATAAGTAAGGCATAGAAAGGGAATGGACTGACAATTCTCAGGGGGGAAGGGGGTGTGAGTGATATGGGAAGAAACTGGACAAAAATCTTACATCTATGGGTGAAAACAGTGGTGGGGGTAAGGGCATGGGGTGGGGGGGAACCAGGTGGAGGGGAGCTATGGGAGTTTAAAAAAAGGAACATCTGTAATAATCTGAACAATAAAGATTTAATAAAAAAATAAGAAAAAAGATCTTTTTACTTTCTTTTCAATTATGCTGGGAGCTCAGAGCTGAAGTACTCCATTGTAATGAGCTTGGATAATAGGACATGTGGGCTAAGGACATCAGGTGATGATATTACAGCAATGCCACTCAATGTTTTGCTGTTCTCTTAAGGACTTTTGTGACTCGAGTGCCAAAATTCTAGCCCTGCTCCAAATGATCTATAAAATGCAGCTCCCAAAGCACATCGCCTTTCATGTAACAGCTTTTCCTAACTATGTTGTACAGTCTTTTCTCTGAATAGAATATTTGGTATTATATTAGACCCATGTAGACTCACTGACAGTGAGACTAGTACCCTTCTTTCATCCTGATTTGAAAGAATATCCCCTGCTGCATTTATGGAAATACAGCCTTGATTCTCTATTCATTGCCACAGCTTTCTGACACTAAGGGACTAAGAGTAGCAAAAAAAAAAAAAGTACATAAAATGAAGATATTATGATAATAGGTGTCCACCAATCTGAAGAATTATTAGGATAACAAGACCAATAAAGATTCCTTTTCATCAAGTTCACTTTCTAAAAATGTATTCCATTCAATGGCCTGATTTAGCCTTTGTTGAACGTCTTCCAGTAAAACTATGGATGCTCCTTCTACGTCGTCATGCTCCAGTCTCTGATATACTTATGCAGCTGCTCCTTAATGGCCCGAGTCTGACTTAAATCATCTTCTAATACTGAGACCTGCTTGTAGCTTGCTGCCTGTTGATGTTCTAGTTTCTCCTGTAATGCTTCCACTTCATATTTCAGCCTTTGGTTACCAGCTTGCAAGTCTCTAGTCTTTGTTCAGCCTGTACTAATTATGCCTCCAACTCTGCTTCTAATTCTCTGCTTCCTTTCTGAAATTTAACTACCTCCTCCCGAGCTTCCTGGAAGCTTTGTTTATACTTTAAGGATAGTTCCTTCCAATAAGCAATTTCCACTTTTAAACTTGAAAAATCTGGCATATCTTCACCATCCATGATCAAGAAAGCCTCCTACGTATCAAAAGCGCATATTCACCGCCACCCAACATCTCCGCTGGTAAAGGTCAACTTGCCCCAGCTTGTTTACAGCTCAGCAGGACTTACTGCTACTACTAGAGATAGGTAAATAGTTTGCTCTAGTCAAAACTTATGAGTCTATAAGAAATAGAGCAACAAACTGTGTGTCACCTTTTTATAGTTTTTGTAAATAAAAGCTTACTTCTGCATCTGGTCATGGCTGTAGTGTCAGTCCTCACTTTGGTGGGGGCTGGTGCTGTAGCCAGCTGGCCAGCTAGCTCAATAAATCCTCGTTTGCAGCTTACGACATAATTAGAGTCGGTGTTCTTAATCTCGAGAATGTTGGTCCACAACATTTGGAGGCCCCCAGCGAGATCCCTAGCAGGGGTAAGAGGGATCCCCTATCTAGGGCAGGAGGCTCTCCCCCATCTACCACCGGGCAAGCAGCAAGAACTTATTAAAAACCCTATAGGAGGTAAGGACTAGAGTTATCTAGGGTAAAATCTTACAGTGGGGAGTCAAATAGAGGTCTGGACGCAGTACTACCTCCCGACTCCAGCCGGTGACCATGAAGGTGGTCACGGCAACAGGCTAGTATGACTTTCGCTTATACAGGACATGTCTGTCTAGTCTTTATTGCCTTGCTCTTTGTTGTCTTAGTATTTATTGTCAAAATAGGACAGGGGTCATTTGCTTCTATATATTCCCCACTACAATGTTTTCTTAAGAATTTTCAGGACTTTAAGAAGAGAGCTAGAGATTATGGATATAATGTTAATACTTTTAATTTACAATAGGTCTCTGTTAGGAATAGCATCCGCTCTAACTGGGGGAGGAAGAGAGCCAAAAACTGCTCCAGAGTGGGTATAAGATAGGGTGGTAGTAGTAGTAGTAGTAGTAGTAGTAGTAGTAGTAGTAGTAGTAAGATTCCCTAGATAAAGTAGTAGGCTCTCAGCCTACTAAGATAGAGGAGCCCTAGGCTAGGGGCATGGGGAATAGTCAGAGAGATCAGGAATAATAAAGGAGAAGAAAGATTTGAGCCTCTAAGGCTCAGAGTAAAGAAGGAAAAATCTAGGAGGGAGAATAACTAAGGACAAAGTAAATAGTTAATACAGAAATGGAGGGGGGGCCATTGGCAGGGAAAGAAGAGAGAGATAGGTTTTTATTAATTTTTACTTATCTAAGCTATACTAGATTCAAGGCCACAAGCTACTACTAAGCAGAGTGAGTTTTTTTCTGGCCTGTTTTGTTCTCTTTAACCCTTCCAATACTCTAAGAAATACTAGCTATTTACTTTATAGTAATCATTAAAGGATTAAGGTTTGTAAGAATAAGGAATTACTAAGAAGAAGGTCTGAAGCATAGTTATACATTTTTAAAGGACATAGAAAGAAGGTTTAAAGGATAATTTTAAAGTATAAAATTTATAAAGGTTATATATATAATAAGAAAGAGAAGAGAATATTACAAGGAAATTAATAAAATAATACAGGCCAGTAAGCCAGGAAGAGTAAATAATTTACATTCTGCCTCCCTAAACAGAAGGAAAATAGTTATACCAAAGTACTAAGGGGGGACTAATAAAAGAAATGCAACAGTTACTATTTTATTATAACTCCAGAGAGTAAAAAAAACTAGCAAAGAAAATCAGAAGATCTTAAAGCAAGTCAGTATATTTTTCTCCTTATACAATTCCTCCAAAATTTGGCAATACATTTCTTTATATAAATTCAATAAGACCAGTTTCCAATAGTAGTTTTATTGACTGAAAACTTTGACTAGAGTATCATATTTTAAAGAGCCCTGTCTAAGCTCTAAAGCTTCCTAGCCCTACAGAGCACATTAGGATTCAATCATAATATTCCAGCAAAGGTTGTCAGTTACCATTCTTACAAACAATGTGTTTATACAAACAATCAAGCCAAATTAAATACAATAGATAAATTAGTCTTAATTTGGCTCTTTTAATAAACAGAGCAATAATTTTAAGGAGAAAAACTCTATTTCAATAGAGGTTATTAAAACTAAAAATTTTTTTTCCCTTTCACCAGACCATTTGTTATAGTTTGTCTCCTCCAGGTCACAAGCCCACCTCCTTCTGTGCCCAGGCCTCATAGTCCTTCTGACAGACAGCAAGGATCTCTTAGCTCTGAGAGAAACTTCTGTCCCTCCTCAGCACGAAGCAGCTACAGAAGACTCCATCGCCCATTTTCCCTAAAAGAATTCAGAGCCAGGATCCTTAAGGTAATATAGTAGGCAGTTAGACAGACATAAACAGAGCAAAGACCATAGGCCAACAGGCACTACCAGATATAACTAAGTCTTTCCACCATTATGTATATAAGACAAGGGGACTCCCCAGAAGCAAAAGGGAACTAGGCTGCAGACAAAGCAGCCAGGGAGGCTGCCCTAAGACCAGTAGGGCCTCTTAAGGTACTACTGGCCATACCTCCCAGAGAACTAAATCATGTTTGGCAGACCACCACCCCTTCTTCCCCACTTACGAGAAGAGGAGCTTACCCAGTTGTCTACCCGAAATTTGCTTAAGTCCTTACAGGCACTCCAGAACTGTTCCATATCAGTCCGCTGGCTGGTACAGGCAGCACACAAAGAAGACCAGAAGCAGTCACCCATAGTTCATCCCATCTACGTTCCAGGGACCTAATCTAGGTAAAGTGCCATGACCTGGTAGCCTCAAGCCCCATATAGAGAGGGGCTTCCAGATAGACTATGCCTTTAGGGACATGGACCAGCGACCATCACTTTAGAGAACGTCCAAGGGACAGGGACTTATGTTATACCTACCAACTACCCTCTAACCTACTTCCCCTATGCTGAAGTCTATGACACCACCATCCTGCCACCTAGAAACTATTCAGGGCAAATGCCTCCCCGATTTCATATCTTAGAGGAGGACATTAAATCAAGGATTTAATTCCAGTAAAGACCAGTAGGGAATGTAAAGGTCAACTTGCCCCAGCTTGTTTACAGCTCAGCAGGACTTACTGCTACTACTAGAGATAAGTAAATAGTTTGCTCTAGTCAAAACTTATGAGTCTATAAGAAATAGAGCAACAAACTGTGTGTCACCTTTTTATAGTTTTTGTAAATAAAAGCTTACTTCTGCATCTGGTCGTGGCTGTAGTGTCAGTCCTCACTTTGGTGGGGGCTGGTGCTGTAGCCAGCTGGCCAGCTAGCTCAATAAATCCTTGCTTGCTGCTTACGACCTAATTAGAGTCGGTGTTCTTAATCTTGAGAATGTTGGTCCACAACATGCTCCGCTGGCCTCCCCAGGCCCGCCCAGCTGCTCAGATCTGCTCCCCTCAGCAGCCTGAGCTCCACCTTTTTTTTTTTTTTTTTACTTTTTTGTGTGAAACTTATTATTTCCACATTAAAAGATTTTTTTTTTTGAAGGGGAAGTATTTTCTCTCTTTTTTTAACCAATAGAGGTGAGAAGGCATAATTTTGCATGCTTATCTCATTGGTGCAGAATCAGTACTCATGGTTGCAAAAATGGCCTCCCCAGAAGCAATACCCTGACCATCAAAGACCCCTCTAAAAGTAGAAATTTTTAAGGAATAATGGGTTCTTATAGTTCAAGGTACTAGGGTAGTATGGGAGAATGGGTAGGGGCAAAAATAAAAGAATTTTCTTAGGAAAGCCAATTTCTTATTTTTTAAAAATATTCCGATACAAGCTTTTTGTTGAAAAATAACTTCTGTAGAACTCCACATTTTTAGATTAACCTCTTGACAAAAGCTCCTTTTTTGGAATAGAGCTAACCTCCTTAACATCATCGCTATAGCAAATTTCCCTTTGAAATTAACAAGAGAAATGAATGGTTAGCACATGTTTTCCTTTAATCTAAATCAGATTTTTCAGGTAGTTTGAGCATTTGACATATGGTACTTTTGTTTTCTCTTGTTTCTTAAGAATCAGACATCATGTAAATTCACCAATATTTTCTTTAGATAAAAAGATGACTTGTTTGAGAATATAACCTTTTAAACATTTACTCATTCACACACTCATACACTCATTCATTTATTGCTCTCTTGTTAATTTCTTAGTGTGTAGTGAGCAAGCATATGATTCATTGGGAAACTGAAGAGTTTTAGTTACATTTTCGTTTATTGCCTAATAGTAGTTACGCAAAGAAACAGTAGCTTAACTAGAATTACAATCCAGGGGTCCAAATTTGTAATAGCAAAAATTAGAAATAAGCTAAATGTCATATGATAAGATCTGATTACATGATGATACATGAATAAATTAAAAAGCAAAAGAATAATTATCACAAAAGTTAGCAACGATTATGTAATGCTGGACATTCACTTGGGAACTTCTAAGTTACTATCAATGTTTAAGGGTCAGTTTAAAATTCTAAATATCTGAATACATGGTTGGCTATCTGACTAAACTGTCACTGGTGGTAGTCAATACACAAAAGAATCACTGAGACCCTACGAAACAATATTCTGATTCCAAAAGAAAGGTGAGGAACAGGAATCTGCATTGAAACAGGCTGCCCAGGTGATTCTGATACCAGTAGCTCACAGGCCACTTTGAGACCTATTGACCTTTAAGGAAATGACTGGCACAGAGATGCTGTTTGTTTGATACTGGAAATGAATGAGATAATGGAATGTGTGCTGCCGGTACATGTTATCAGGGCCTCAAATTTTCTGGCACCAGTTGAAAAAGGCATCACTGAAATAACACAGTCTTGTATGATGGAAAACCTCAGTCACATGTGGTCCCGAATTCATTATAGTCACTCTGAGGTCTTCAGGTAAATTCCAGAGAAAGGAATAAGTGAATTGCATTAAAGAATTATTTACAGCTCTTTAAAATAAGAACAACGAGGCTATTATTTTACTCTTATGGAGACGAGGGTTTACTTTCTAGAGAAATGAACCCTAAGTAATCCAGATTTGGACAGCATGTTCAAAGAGGTGCTGCAGCTAAGAGTGAAAGATGAAGTGAACATCACACACTGCCCAGTGGGCCTCCTAGCTCCTTCCACACTATGTTCCCGGAAAACCAACCTTCCGGCTTGGTTTTCCTCCTTGGTTACCTCCAACTGGAAGATTGAGGAAAACTCAATCGTCCCAGAGAAAACACAGACAGAAGCTGACGCTTGGTGATTTTGCGCTGACATGACTTTTGTCACCTGAGTAATCTACATTTCAAAAAGTATTTAACATCTAACAAATACCAGACACTTCCAAATGCTTCTGATATTACTAAAATCAAAATAGATTTACAGGACATTTCAGACATACAAAAACTTGAGCTCATGGAGTGTGTCTCCTATGAAAGAGAGACAGACAATAAAAAACAAGTAAACAATAATTTTGAAGGATGTTGATAAGTGTTCTGGGGGGTAGGGGGAATAGAAAGTGTCCAAGTTGCAAATTAAATAGTTACCAGGGAAATTCTCACTGAGAAGGTAACCTTTGAACAATAGTTTGGAATCACAGAATATATTTTTTGTATTTTACATATATTATATCATGAATATGTTTTCATATAACTAAATATTGACAATATTACTTAATTCTTATATTGCATGCACAATTTATATAATGTTAATGAAACAAATGTTAATGTAATCACCATTCAGATGAAGAAATTAAACATTGACAATCAATGGTTTTCTCTCATCATTGATGTTTCTACCTCTCTCTCCCTCTCCCTTCCTCTCTGAAATCAATAAAGATATATTTTTTAAAAAACTGCCACAAGGATCAGGCCTAAACCAGCAGTCGGACATCCCTCTCTCAATCTGGGACAGCTGCCTGCCTGCCTGATCGCCCCTAACTGCCTCTGCCTGCCTGCCTAATTGCCCCTAACCCAGCGGTTCTCAACCTGTGGGTCGCGACCCCTTTGGGGGTCGAATGACCCTTTCACAGGGGTTGCCAAGACCATCCTGCATACCAGATATTTACATTATGATTCATAACAGTAGCAACATTACAGTTATGAAGTAGCAGCAAAAATAATTTTATGGTTGGGTCACAACATGAGGAACTGTATTTAAAGCACCAGAAAGTTGAGAACCACTGCCTAACCCCTCTGCCTGCCTGCCTGATCACCCCTAATTGCCCTCCCCTGCTGGCCTGATCTCACTCTTAACTGCTCTCACCTGCCAACCTGATCTCACCCCTAAATGCCTTTGCCTGCCTGACTGCCTCTAACTGCCCTCCTCTGCCGGATTGACCTCACCCCCAACTGCCCTTCCCTGCTAGCCTGATCTCACCCACAATAGCCCTTCCCTGCCAGCCTGATCACCCCTAAAACTGCCTCTGCCTCAGCCCCACCACCATGGCTTTGTCTGGAAGGAAGTTGGACATCTGGAAGATGGCCAGTTGACCTGGTCTAATTAGCATATTACCCTTGTAGTAGTATGGATAGATTATATAGGATAGGATTGCTTAAATGGGGGTGGGGGAATGCCTTTTTCAGGAGTAGAAGATGCTCTTGGCAGACAAAAATACATAATCCCTGTATCTGGATGATAGCCAGCCATAAGCACTATACTGCCAAACAGGTCATTAAAAAATTGGACCACGTTTTTACACCTTGTACCAAACAGCTGTTACCCTTAAAAACCCTCCTCAGCCCCCACCTTAGGTTCTGCCTTTGCAATTCACCCATATTAGGTTCTGATTGGTCAGTTTTGTGCAGTCAGCGTCAAAAGTTTCACCTCCTAGACAGCCGTTGGCTACTTGCAGTTCACCCAGATTTGGTTCTGATTGGTTGGTTTCTATGCCAGTCAGTGTGTCTGGGCCTATCTCCTGGCCTGATCAGAGAGGCAGGGCTAATCAGCAGCCCCTGCAACTGCTGGTGAGGCCTGGAGAGAAAGAGAGGCAAGGGCTGATCAACAGCTGCCACGGAGGCTGTGGATCAGACCCTGCTTCTCTTTCTGGGCCTCTCTCTGGGCCTGATCCACAGCCCCCTCAGCAGTCATTGCTGGGTTGCTGTGCTCACAGCAGTGGCAGTCAGTGGTGGGTCTCCGTCCGACTTCCAGTGTTCGGTCATCCATTTGGTTGTTTTGGACACTGTGGACATTAGTTTCACATGTACTTGTACAGTGACTCAGGGGGTCAGTTCTCCAAATCCTGAGCAAACCAATATGGAGGAAGCTTTTTCTTTATACCATATGATTTCTTTGTCCTCATATATGGATCAGACTTCCAGACCTTTGGGATGGGGGCTGTGAGACCACACCTAAAGGCCTGGCCTGGTGCCAGTAACTGATAACCCCCTCCGGGAGCTGTATATTGTTTATGGTTTATGGCCTCTGTAAAATGTGAGTATTTAGGTAAATAGGTCTTGCAAGACCAGATAATTAGAGAAGGGGCAGTGACTTGATTATAGGCTAACAAGAATGTGCATTAGGGATACTAACTAGGTACAGAGTCAAGCTGCTGGTCTCCCCTCCAAAAATGTCTTATTTTCCTCATCACATCCATTCTACCATTGACTTAACAAGTAGTTTCAATAAATGCCTTAGTTATCAATCCCAAGTTATTTTAGGAGACTTTATCAGAAAAAGATAAAGAAATGAGATATGTTATTCTTCTAGTTTTTCACTTCTTTGGAAGATAAGAGTAGGAAAAAAATGAGTAAGATCTTCTGGAGGAGGGATTTAAAGAGTATATTTATCATATCTTCTAAGATAAACATTGAGGCCAATACTTGTTGCTATTCTTTTTCCTCTTTCCACATCTAATTAAGTATTTGGCTGGATCTCTTGATCATTGAAAATAACTTTATTGCTCTACCATCTGTGTTGTTAATTTTTCAAATATGTCACCTACCTGCATAGTAAGGGAACAGAGATGGCTTCATGGAGCACTCTCTAACAGTGATGGAGAGCAACAAGGTTGATAAGAAAATTCTGTTGGCATTTCACCCAGAAGTAATCTTAATTATAAAAGGAAAGGAATAAACATGCTACTATCTTATTTATTTTGTAGCATACGTACATTGATACTCTGTCTTATTGCAGGGCATCTTAAAGGATGTTTAAAAAGATACATACAATATAACATGACAGTAAAAATTAAAGGTACAGTTAGGGCAGAGAAAGACAAAATGAGTTGTCAGGGGGAGTAAATGGAGACGGGATTGAGATTCATCAAGTACACAGGCTTCTTTTTTTCATCAAAACAAAGACAGGAAACATCAATTAAAATTGAATTTGAGAGACAGCTTTGGTTCTTATGACTTATTTTATCTAAGTTGGCTATCTTTACAAGAACTAAACTTGAATATGCAGTTAAGTTTACATGTTTGGTCCTGTCTGGAAATCAATTTCTTGGTCCAAAACAGAGTGTCAGGAAAAACAGGATAAATCACCCCAAACAATGTCCTAACAATATAACTGTGCATTTTGGGGAATGCTTAGCTGCTTCAAAACACTCATCTAGAAGAAAGATTAATACATTTCTCAGACACATCTGAAGAATGTATTAAATATATTTAAACATTCAATGTCAGCTTCATGCTATCAATTTCTGTTTCTTTTCTTCCATTTTTCAGAAATGTGCTTCTATGTAAAATCTAATTATTTTTGCTCTATAAAATGTATACATTAAAAGTACAAAATTACCATAGTTTTTCTGTTTTACTTTACTACATAGATATCCTTGTTTTGTTCATAATTAAAATTTATTTTTTAATTATGAATATGAGTTATGTAGTACTATGATAATTTAAATATCTTGCTGCCCAGCTGCCATAGCTTAGTGGCTGAGCATCGACCTGTGATCCAGGAGGTCATGGTTTGATTCCCAGTCAGGGCATACCCAGGTTGCATGCTCGATCCCTGGTGTGGTGCATGCTGGAGGCAGCCAATCAATTATCCTCTTTCATCATTGATGTTTCTATCTCTCTCTCCCTCTCACTTCCTCTCTGAAATTAATGAAAATATATAATAAATAAATATCTTTCTGATTTGGTCCAGAACATATAACTCATGGTTGCGGTTCTCTGAGGTGACTTAATATGTAGACATAGAAAATAATTTGAAGCAAACTAAAAAAATTCCCCAATGATTTAGTCCAGTGGTTCTCAACCTGTGGGTCCGCGTCCTCTTTGGTGGTTGAACGACCCTTTCACAGGGGTCGCCTAAGACCATCCTGCATATCAGATATTTACATTACGATTCATAATAGTAGCAACATTACAGTTATGAAGTAACAACAAAAATAATTTTTAAAAAATATATTTTATTGATTTTTTACAGAGAGGAGGGAGAAGGATAGAGAGTTAGAAACATTGATGAGAGAGAAACAACATCGATGAGAGAGAAACATCAATCAGCTGCCTCCTGCACACCCCCCCCACACACTGGGGATGTTCCTGCAACCAAGGCACATGCCCTTGGCCAGAATCAAACCTGGGATCCTTGAGTCCGCAAGCTGATGCTCTATCCACTGAGCCAAACCAGTTAGGGCGCAACAAAAATAATTTTATGGTTGGGTCACAACATGAGGAACTGTATTTAAAGGGCTGGAAGGTTGAGAACCACTAATTTAGTAAAGAGAGTATGTTGATAACCACTTAGTAGTAAAGAGAGTATGTTGTCATGGAATTGGCACCAAAGAAGACAGATGAACACTGGGGAGGCTCAGGAAAGCCTTTATTCAAAGCAGCACTGCTGGTTTAGGGGACTCAAAGATCCAGATCCTGAACAACTTAGACAATGAGATTTTCTCCTTATATATTTCTGAGTTTCTTTGTTTCCTAACTGCCAAGATTCTGTGGTGGACTCTTACAGTCCCCTCGAGTCAATTAGATGATTAATTTAGTTTGTTTCTAATATATCCATCCTGGATGGCACCAGTCACACCTCCCTCTAGTTAAGCTGTTACACCTTGGTTTATGGCCCTGGTAAATTGGGAGTATTTAGGTAATAGGTCTTGCAAGACCAGATAATTAAGAAAGGGAAGTGACTTCATTAGGCCATCAGGAATAATCCCCATTAGGCATTGGGGATTATGTTGGGGGTCTCCCTTCTCCGCAGCCAGCAGGGAGAGAGAGAGATAAACCGGTTCTTTAAGTAGAGGCGTTTGGGATTTGAGAAAGAAATGAAGAGCCAGGACACAGAGATAGAGGGAGAAGCTGGGTCTGGGTGGGCTTCTGCCCTCTGATGGAGGGACAGACAGACGCCCATCACTGGAAGTAAATTTAATATATACTCGAAGTAACAGGAAGTTACATCACATCTGGGTGGGCCTTGAGTTCCTGGCGACATAATAGGATCCATCTGCCCTTAGCATCAGGGCAGGAAAGTCAGACTGAGTGGCAGTCCTAGCCTCTTGACTAGGACCGCCCCCAGGGCATGGCTCTGCCTGAGGCCAGAGTTCAGTTGACGATATTTAAAAACGGCTGAAGTGCTTGCCAGCAGCCCTCCCCAAGGGATACTGATTAGTTAGCTACAGCTTCTGGCTGCTAGTCTCCTACATTCTTTCACAGATGGAGTTAATTATTGACTAGCCAGAGTGTGCAGTAGAAGGCAGGTTACTGGAGCAAATTCAGATTGCTAGCCCCTCAAAAATATCTTATGATTCCCGTCAATGTGAGAGTATAGATAATCTGCTTGCATTTGCAGACACTGCTATTCATAGGAAAGCAGAAAAATAGGTCATGCTATGATCTGATGGCTGGAGGGCATATGCAGGGAATATCCTACATTGAGTAAAGATCCTCACATTAGAACTGAGACTTCCCAGAAGGCAGAGAATTAGGTAGAGGAATGATTTTCCCAGCAGACTGGGAGAACTCCATGGACTGACTTTGCCTGGTCTCAAACTATGTGGAAGAGCCCCAGAAATACAGACCTAGTTTTAAGAAGATGGACATTTTAGTCAAATAAGAAAGACAGTGCAGTGTAATAGAAAGAACACTGAATTAGGTGTTGCTTTTAACCATTATTTTGATATCATTGTAATTAGCTAGTCTAAACTAATAAAAGCGTAATATTAAAATTAACCGTCTCTTCGGGATGGGTAAGCCACGCCCACCAGCCAATCAGAACGGCTGTATGCAAATTAGCCCAGCCAAGATGGCAGAGGCCACAGCCCGGGAGAAGCCGCACAACGCACAGGCCGCAACTGCAGGGGGAGAAACAGGGCACTGGTGATGGAGGCCTGAAATAGATCCGGTTGTGGATTATAGGCAGCAGGGCAGCCTCGGGAGCGGAGGGACATACCCCAAGGGGTCCCAAACTGTGAGAGGGCATAGGCTGGGATGAAGGACCCCCCCCACCCCCGCCGAGTGCACAAATTTTTGTGCATCGGGCCCCTAGTTATTAATAATAGAAAAGGAGCAAAGGGAAGGCTAGCCATTGCAGGCATGTCATTTGGGCAGCTTCACCAGGAAACTGCAGTTTCACACTCCACTGTCCCATTCCCTGCAATTAATGGGGGAAGGGATCCAACAAAGGGGAGATAGACGCATGTGCAGTGAAGTTGGGGTGACTAGGGAAGGTCAGATCAGGGAACAGGATCATTGGCCAGAGTAGGCAACGCTACTGCAAGCCCATGAAAATCTGGGGATTCATAATCCCCCAAACAAAGGACCTCTTCCTCTTGGTTCTTTACTTTTTTGTCTGTTTTACACCTGCTTCCTTGCATTCACCCATGCTCCCTCCATAGCCACGTAGCCATGCAGACCACACATGCAGTGAACTGTTGCCACAGGGAGCACAAATTAAGCGAGCCAGATGCTAGACTGGACACTGCTCTAACTGAGCAAAAACTCTGGACACTGGTTTTGATTCTAGCTCTCCTGAAGCGGAAGCTACACTTCCTCCTTGGGGATATGAAGGGAAAGGGCATTCTGGAAACTCAGGGGTGTAATTCCACAGAAAGAAAGCTTTCTACAATACCTCATCCTCTCATAGGGGCCTTGGGAAATTCTTATTCCAGCAGCACCTCAAGAGCCTCGCTTCCACCAGTAACAACTTGGTCCACATCATCTAACTTCCCTAGGCCTGGCTTTCCTCTTTAGTTGGTGCTCTGGAACTGGCTCTTTATAGAAGGCAAACATGTAATAAGAAGTAATTATTCCCTTTTTGAATTTGAATAAATATTTACAATTACATATTGGTCAAGGCATGCCCCAAACATGGGTAGAAATATGCACTGCTAATGAGAAATCCGGGGTAAAAATGGAGGTTCAAGTAAGTACAACATGTCAAGAAACACATTGGAGCAACTTTTTGCCATTACGCTAAAAATCAGCTGAACGGATTCAGTAATGTAGAGGAAAGACCGGTATGTTGGCTTTCCTGCATGAAAGCTACATGGGACATTTCAAATTCAACAAAGGGGAGCCCTTATAGACTGCCTGCTGGGGTTGGGGGGAGACTGGTTACTTGGGCAACTCGGATGAAATACAGGATCAAAGTTAAATGTTATCAGGATTGAAGTAATACTGAGTTCTTTTCCAGAGCAGACAGTAGAGGTCTGAAGAGAGCTCTAAACCCATTCTAATGGGCAGGAAGTCTGGGCAGATGATTAGAACGAAGAAGTGCCTTAGGATCCTGGAGATGGCTGATTCTGCTATAACGGGTAGCAGAGGCTCCACCTCTCAGGAGCCAGCTGTCCTAACAGGATGTGGTTTGAGCAACAATGTCAGAGCATGTGAAAGTGAACTGAAACAGCGGTGGCCTTCGTGCCAAAGTTCAACGTCCACATTAACCTCTTATTTTTTCCATATGCTTTTCATTTATGGCAATAAATTTAACACCCTAATAAGATTTGGGACCAGTGACTAATAAGTAAAAATGTACATATCTATATTTGTACTTGACAGCAATGAGAAGTCTTATATCTAATGAACAGAGGTCTGGGTAAATAATCTCTTAGGGTTCAGCCAGTTCTAAAATGTCATTATTTTATTATGAAGATGAGAATAACTCATTAGCTAACTTGAACATCTAACCCATGCATTCTTAAACAAGAATGATTTATTTCGTAATACTTGGCACACAAGAATCTTAAACATTTGGCTATTTGGGTCATTAAAGAGCAGATGTTAACAAGAATGATAGCTTGTTATTTGTTTCTTGACATGTTGTACTTACTTGAACTTTCATTTTTACCCCGGATTTCTCATTAGCAGTGCATATTTCTACCCATGTTTGTGGCATGCCTCGACCAATATGTAATTGTAAATATTTATTCAAATTCAAAAAGAGAATAATTACTTCTTATTACATGATTGACTTATTATTTTATTCTAAGTCTATGCCTGATGCTGGAGATTTTTTTTCTTGTTGATACATAACACACATCCAGAACAGTGCCTAGAAAAAAAGGGGTGCTCTAGTTTTTGATAAAAACTCTCAGCAAGATAGGAACAGAAGGATCTTACCTCAACATAATAAAAGCTATTTATGACAGACCCACAGCCAACATAATACTCAATGGGCAAAAACTAAAACCATTTCACCTTAGAACAGGAACAAGACAGGGTTGCCCACTCTCACCACTCCTGTTTGACATAGTACTGGAAGTATTAGCCATTGCGATTAGACAAGAAGAAGATATAAAAGGCATCCAAATTGGAAAAGAAGAAGTAAAAATCTCCTTATTCGCAGATGACATGATATTGTACATAAAAAACCCTAAAGACTCCATCAAAATATTATTAGACTTAATTATTGAATTCAGCAATGTAGCAGGATACAAAATTAACGCCAAGAAATCTATGGCATTTTTGTACACCAATAATGAATGTACAGAAAGAGAGACTAAAAAAACAATCCCATTTACCATCACACCAAAAAAACTAAGATACCTAGGAATAAATTTAACTAAAGAGGTAAAAGACCTCTACTCAGAAAACTTTAGGACGTTGAAAAAAGAGAT